>PVKU01011311.1:0-44422 GCA_004027475.1 Anoura caudifer | reverse complement strand
AGTGAGTTCATCATAGCTTCCCTGTAGTTTCTGGTAGCTCATTGAGAGCTCTTGGAGCTTCCTGACAACCATTGCTTTGAACTCAAAATCTGATAGTTGAGTTGCCTCCATTTCATTTAGCATTTTTTCTGGGGCTTCCTCCTTTCCTTTTCATTTGGGGATTGTTTCTTTGTCTTCCCATTGTTTGTGAGAGTCTTCTTGTTAGCCTCAGCTTCTTCAATTCACCTGTTCTGGCTCCCTGGATTTATGGTGTGAGCTTCTATGGTAGAACACCTGTGAGTTCAGTGGTGCTGTCTCCTTTGGGTATCCTGGTGTTCACAGCTTCCACTGTCTCAGCTGTTGGAACGCCCCATCTTTGGGACCAACTCTGTTTTTTTCACAGTTCCAGATTTGTTTGTTTTTTTCTTCTTTTTTGTCTCACTTGCGGGTATTTAAAAAGAGAAAAGAGGAAGAAAAAATGAAAAAAGAAGAAAGAAAAAGAGGAATGAAGAAGAGATAAAACTGGAAAGAAAGGAAGAAGGAATAAAACAAAAAAGAAGTAAGGAGAAGCAAAAGGAGTTGAGGGGTAAAAAGGATAAAAATAATAAAAAAATAATAAAATTATTTAAAAAGCAAAAACAAAAAACTCTTCCTGCTTTCAAACTTGCCAAGCCAGTTTTTCTGGTCTTGCTGGCTGCAATGGCAGAGGGGTGATGGTATCGCTTTTCTCCCTGTTCAGCACTCAGTTATCTTTGGGCTACTCTCCCCAGAGCTAGCTGATGCCTCTCCACAAGGGCCTCGGGCATATGTTCTGAGCATCCTGAGGAGCACGCACTTTCCTGAGTTTATGGGTGTGAGCTTGGGTCTCCTACTGGGCCTGCACCTACCCCTAGTTTTCAGGTGTGGGTTCCAGATTTCCTGCTTTGCGTGCTCTCACTCTAATTTCACGGGAGTGAGCTCTGGGTTTCCCATGGATTGTGCGCACTCCCTGGGTTCACATGCTTGGGCTCTGGTTCTCACATGGATTGCTCACATTCCCTGGGTTCCCGGCATGGGCTTCGGGTCTCCAGTCACGCATGGGCACCTCCCGTCGGTCGCACAGTTGTCTCCGTTCGCGTGTGCATGTGGGTGCCTCCAGTCACGCAGCCGTCTGGGGTCGCATGCGCCAGTGACTATGGTCTCCCAACCGTCTGCGGTCATGCACAGGTGCCTATGATCTTGCAGCTGTCTGTGGTCGTGCACAGGCACCTATCATAGCACAGCCATCTCGGATGGTGCACGGGTGCCTCCGGTTGCACAAGCTCTGGCCTGTACTCCTCCCAGGACTATGCATGGGTGCTCACATCCCCAGCATGTTTGCCAGTGATACCTTAACTCCTCTCTGTGAGACTTCAAGCAACCAGGTCTCTCCCAGTGCTGCTGAACCTATTTTGTCTGGGGAGGGAGCGGTTGACACAGCTTCCTCCCTAGAGCCCTGTGGCAGGCCTCGCAAACGCCAGGCACGGGGCCTCAGCCGCTCTGGTCTCCATGCTGATTCCTAGGCTCTTATCATTCTGAAGTACTCTCCTTACCGTCTGGTTTTTCAATGTCCGCTATAATTTTCGATCTCCTATTTTCAAATATGCTGTGTTTCTGTTGGTTGTTTGCTCTGTTCTTCCATATATCGACCATATTTTTGTCCCATGTGTAGGGGGAAGTGGAATCTGCTCCCTCCTACCGCGCCACCATCTTCCTTCCTTATATCATAGTTTTTGATTCATTCATGCACTGATAGGCACTTAGGTTTCTTCCAACACTTGGCTATTGTAAATTGTGTTGCTATGAACATTGAGGTGCATAGGTTCTTTTGGATTGGTGTTTCAGGATCCTTAGGGTATAATCCCAGCAGTGGAATTGCCAGGTCAAAAGACAGTTCCATTTTTAGTTTTCTGAGGAAATTCCATACTGTTTTCCACAGTGGCTGCACCAGTCTACATTCCCACCAACAATGCACTAGGGTTCCCTTTTCTCCACAAGCTTGCCAGCACTTTTGTTTGTTGATTTGTTAAGTATGGCCATTCTGACTGGTGTGAATCTCATTGTGGTTTTAATTTGCATCTCTCTGATGGCTAGTGATGCTGAGCATCCTTTCATATGTTTCTGGGCCCTCTGTTTGTCTTCCTTGAAGAAGTGTCCTTTGCCCATTTTTTAATTGAGTTGCTTGTCTTCCTGGAGTGGAGTGATGTGAGTTCTTTATGTGTTTTGGAGATCAAACCCTTGCCCGAGGTATCATTGGGAGATATGTTTTCTCATGGGGTTGGTTCCCTTTCGTTTTACTGGTGTTTTCTTTAGCTATGCAGAAGCTTTTTATTTTGATGAAGTCTCATTTGTTTATTTTTGCTTTTATCCCTTCTTCTAGCAAAACTTATTGTTTGTAGATGACATGATAGTGTACATAGAAAATACTATAGACTCTACCAAAAAACTATTCAACCTAATAAGTGAATTTGGCAAAATAGTGGGATCCAAAACCAATATTCAGAAATTGAAGGCATTTTTGTACACCAACAATAAAATATCAGAAACAGAAATCCAGGTCAGGGGGAATCCCATTTGATATAGCAACAAGAAAAATAAAATACCCAGAAATAAACCTAACCAAGGAGGTAAAATACCTGTACTCAGAAAACTATACAACACTGAAGAAAGAAATCAAGGAAGACAAACAAATGGAAGCATATACTGTGTTCATGGATTGGAATAATTAACATCATCAAAATCTCCATACTACCAAGCAATTTATAGATTCAATGCAATGCTTATTAAAATACCAATGACATATTTCACAGATATAGAACAAAAAATTCAAAAATTTCTGTGGAACTATAAATGACCTCAAATAGCTACAGCAATTTTGAGAAAGAAGAACAAAGTAGGAGAGATCACAATACCTGACATCAAACTATATTACAAGGCCACTGTAATCAAAATAGTCTGGTACTGGCATAAGAACAGACATACAGAGCAATGGAACAGAATAGAAAACCCAGAAATAAACCCATGTCTCTATAGTCAATTAATATTTGACAAAGGGAGCAGAAGCATAAAATTGAGTAAAAATAGCCTCTTCAACAAATGGTGTTAGGAGAGGTGGACATGCAAAAAAATAAAACTCAACCACCAACTTACAGCATACACAAAAATAAACTTAAGATAGATGAAAGATAAATAGAAGTTGCAACACCATAAAAGTCCTAGAGGAGAACATAGGCAGGAAAATCTCAGATATTCCATGCAGCAATATTTTCACCAATATGTCCTCTAGGAGAGGGGCTCTTAAGAGGGATATTTTTTTTTTAAATCAGAACTCACATAACTGCCCCACATATGTACAGGGTGACTTTTCATGTGAACAGCTGTGTCTGCCCTTTTTATCAACTTATATATGATTTTTACTGTTTTTTAGCCAACAGGTTACAACCCTTCTGAGAGTGTAGTGAGACTGTCATACATACCTATTGCCATCCTTCTTATAAAGGACAGGGTCATGCTGACCTAGAACACTAGACATTTCTGCACCTCAAAAGAGTTGAAATCATCCTTTTATCCTTTTTATTTTATCTTTAAGAAATAAAAGCCTCACCCAGCAATTTCACTTCTGGAAATATATCTGAAAAATACCCAAAGCAAGAATTCAAAAGAATATATGTACCCTTATGTTCATTGCAGCATTGTTTACAATAGCCAAGATATGGAAGCAGCCAAAGTTGATGCAGACCCCAGCTCGTGGGGTCTGCCACATTGTGGATGAGATACGAGAAATTCACACAGGCTACCAAGTCTTGTGGAGGAAAAGGGATGGCATGGATTTTCTCTCAAAGGGAGACCATGGTGGACCATGACAAACCTTTATTTCTTTTTTGGGCACATTACATGATGGTCCTAATTTACTATGCACAGGTTCACTTTAGGTGGTGACCTTTTACAGAAAACAAAGGAGCCAATGCTGCTAATCACATCACAGAAGAAGGTTGAACCGCTTACACTCATCCTTGGAAGGTTTAGAATGGGTTTTAGGAAGTTACTTTGCAGTAAATGTTTGCTGCCTCAATCCAGGGTGAGGGAGTTTTAGCAAAAGCAAGGCCCAAAGCGGCCTAGGTACATTGCAGGCCTGATTCCTCACAAGAGACCCTATCTGTGGGTGTGGGTCCTGTGCATCTCCAAGTGGGAGCCGGGCCCACACTACACAGAATGGTCTCCTACAAAAGTGTCCATCAATAAATACAAGAGGGAAAAATCTGAGATACATTTACACAATGGAATACTATTCAGTCATATACAAGAAGGAAATCTTACCCTTTGTGACAGTATGGATGGACCTGGAGATTATTATACTAAGTGAAATAAGCATCAGAGAAAGACATTTAAATACTGTATGATTTCACTTATATGTGGAATCTAATGAACAAAATAAACCAACAAACAAAATAGATACAGACTCAGAGATAGAACAGACTGACAGCTGTCAGAGTAGAGGGAGCTTGGGGGTGGGCTCAGTAAAAGGGGTGAAGGGATTAAGCAGAAATAAAACCTCATGGACACAGACAACAATATGGTGATTACCAGAGGGGAAAGGGAGGTGGGCAAAGGTAGAAGAGAATAACGGGGAAATAAATGGTGATGGAAGGAGACTTGACTCGCAGTGGTAAACACAAAATATAATATGTAGATGATGTATTATAGAATTGTATAGCTAAAACTTATATAATTTTATTAACCAATATCACCCCAAGAAGTTCAATTTTTTTAAAAAAGAAAGAAAAGCCTCATTGTAATGCATTGCCTTTACTTGAATATATGCTTCTATCTAATGCTAAGGCTATGGCTATTTAAATCACACATGGTAAAACATCCTGAGAAATTTAGGTATGTGGGAGTTGAGTACTAGGGAGTCTAAACAAATCTGACACTGGTTTCTACTTCATTCCATAAGAGACTGAAACATTACCAGTGATGATCACTTGTCTATAACGAAGCAGAAGAGTAAGCTTCTTTTAAAAGCAACTTTTCTTGGGGATTATTCCATATTGAATGTAATATGTTCCTGGGGTTTTATGAATGAATTTTATGAAAAAACAGCAATTTCCTGACAGGCCAAATGTTGGCATGAGCACACAAGCAATGCAGGCCTCTCATTCCAAGTCACTTTTCACAGTGATTTCCATGAAGCCACCTTCCAAACAATTTTAAGAAGCTGTTTGGCAATGTAGCATGACATGAACTGCAAACTAAGAAATGTAAATGAGACTTGGCTCACCTGGAAACAGGTGATGGAGCAGCATAGAACAAGAAGGTAAACAGTTGCTTTGAAAGTGAAGGGAAAGATAACCTCATAATTAGTGAGAGGCCAAAGTTTTTGGCCCTGTTCTGCCCTGGGAAATGCACAGAGGGGTGACCAGGGGTGGGGGGGGGAGAATGGAAGGGAGGTTCTGGGAGTTTTTAAGGTGGGCCTGAAAGATACTGGCCTTCAGGAGAGGAACCAACATGGTCCCACTTCAGGCAGAAGACTCAAACTGTTCTTGACAGAGAATAGATAAACTCATTTTAACTCACAAAGTTCTTCATTATGTAACACTTGGGTGCTGTTGGAGTGGGTTAAGTGGGCCATTATCTAAACTTGCCTCATTGACAAAATAATAAAAAAGCAAATCTGTGTGTCTGTGTATGAAGTATGTGTTTCAAATTTTCAAATATTCTAGTTTTTCTTTCAAAATAGAATGTTCTAGCCCTGGCTGGTGTGGCTCAGTGGATTGAGTGCCAGTCTATGAACCAAAGGGTCACCAGTTTGATTCCCAGTCAGGGCATATGCCTGGGTTGTGGGCCGGGTCCCCAGTGGGGGTTATGTGAGAGGCAACCACACATTGATGTTTCTCTCCCTCTCTTTCTCCTTCCCTTTCCCTCTCTCTAAAAATAAAAAATACAATATATTAAAAAAATAGAAAGTTCTAAGCACCAATATTGGATTTCAGTATAAAGATATTAAAATACTGTCCTTAATCTGAACCTCATGCAACTTCACAGTACATAGTCACGTAAAGCATGATCTTTTGCACTGAGTAAACAATGCTTTCCATACTAGCTCTGACCCACCCTCCAGTCCAGCTCACGTGCTCGTGTTCCCAAGTCCATATTCAGGAATCACTGAATGTCAGCTTGTAAGGTCCTTCAGCAGTGTTCTTTAAAGTCCTCAGAGAGGCCTCTGCTGGCTTTCAGACCTCTCTCTTAGTTTGTAACCCAGAGCTCAGTGCCTAACATGTAGAATGTGGATTATTTTTCCTTACCCTAACCTAGTGAAATGAGCATATCCCAAGGAAGTGTTAGCTCCAGGTTGGAGAGGAGGCACACCTGCCCCCTTATATCTGTAGCCTAGGTTAACTTCAGGGGTCACCCTGGAAGGAAAATAGGTCACTGGGAAGCAACATTTAAGCAAGGAATATACATATAGAGCTAGAGCAGTTTTAATACCAGACAGAAAAGCTTGTTCCTTCCCCCTTGCCCATAGACTCTAAGACAGAGCTTAGTGGGTTCTTAGTAAAGCAAATGGAAGTGATTTCAGCCCTACCAAGCACACTGATCTTGTATAGGAGCAAGTCTATTGTGTGACAGACACATACCTACCACTACCTCCTACCTTGCCCAGTTCAGCACAGCATCCAAGCATGGGCACCTGCAGAGTTACAACACTGAGAGGGGGCTGGTTGATCCTACAGATCTTATTGCATGATGTAAACAACATTGTTTTGATAATGTGTGTGATGAATGATGTGAAAAATGTTTTTCCACCCACCAAGGAGAAGGAGGGTTCAGTTGAAAGGCACAGCTTTTGAATACTCAGAAATTTTAAGTAAAATGTCTTTCTCCCACATGATAAAACCAGAGGCTTTATTCAGCAGAGTATTTAATCTGTTGGTCCTCAGGTTCATCACTAGCAAAACCCACACTGCAATTTTAAGGAGTAAGTTGCCCAGGTCCCATTGGTCCCCCGTGGCACCATGGTGGGCACCTATAGGGAGCTCACTACAGCTTCATGTCACTTCCTAACTATGTTCCCAGGTTTGGACAAGGTTGTCCTCCCTAATTCAGAGCAAACAGAGCAGAATCAGGGCTAAATCAAGTCACAACCCCATGGGAAGAGTCCTCATCCTCTCCATCTGCTTTTCAGGGGACAGTGGCCTGAACCTTATGTAAACTCTTCCATTGCAGAGATACCCCCAGCCCCGGGGGCAGAAGAAGAAGAAAGTGGTGAAGTATGGCATGGGAGGCATGATCATCGTTCTGCTCATCTGTATTGTCTGGTTTCCTCTTCTTTTCATGTCTTTGATCAAATCTGTTGCTGGGGTGATCAACCAGCCCTTGGATGTCTCAGTCACAATTACCCTGGGAGGTTACCAGGTAATCATTGTGCATGTCCTCCAGCTCTTACTCACCTGCAAGTACCTTATCTAATGCACTCCTCTCCTGATAACCACCTACAGAATGTTTACTTAGGTTTTGTCAATTCATATTTCCTATCTAAATTTTGACTTCTCAGTGAATATGTGACATTTGAAATGAGATACAGAAGGCAGTGAAAGAAGAGTTCTACTCTAGTTTTGAGTGCAAGAATAATCACCTCAAAAAGAGATCTCTGAGGCTATCTGCAACTGGGTATTCAGTGGGTGACATACTATGCAAATATTTTTCCTTTAACCCAGGATGCAGAGAAGAGCTTCAGAATATTGACAATACTGTGTATCTTGTTTTACAGCCTATTTTCACAATGAGTGCCCAGCAAAGCCAGCTGAAAATTATGGACCAGCCAACGTTTGATAAATTTATAAAATCTTTCTCTAGGGACACTGTAAGTAAATGTGTATAATAAATCTCTATGAAGACCTTTCATCTAAGTGAGCAAGTGGTTGTCATATTACCACTTTGTCATGGTCTATAAGATGGGGGAGCTTTTCAGAGATTATCAGCTGTATATAACAGATTCCTAGCCACTGACTGTTTTGATAATCTAAGACATTATGGCTATATTATTGGATGTAATGTTAATAATGTTAATTTTATTTCAGAACATTTTAGTGTAAGCTCAACGGAGATTGATCCTTTGAAAATTTTTAATTTTTTAAGTTCTGGTAATATTGATCCTTTTCACTAATGGGTCTACTCTGGGAATCTGTCCTAAAGAAGTTCAAAATATGGCAAAAGCACTGTCAGTAAGTATTTCTGATAGCATTCCCTGTATTGGTAAAAACTGGGAGCAACTTGAGCAGTCACCAAGTAGGGACTGGTTGAATAAGTCATGGTGCATGTATGGAGTGAATTTGATTAGTACTGACTTCCCTAGGGTGGTTGCAGTAGACAAGGCTTCTTTATGTTTCTTTACAAGGCATTTTATATTTCTGTACATGCTATGTTGTCTGAATATTTTCCAAGCAACTTCTTTTGTAATAAATAATAATTACAGGGACTCTACATGGCATGAAAATTTCTCAAGATAAAACATAAATGAAAAGGGATTTAGAATTTTTTCAATGATAAAAAATAAGATATACCTCCCCTACTACATAAAACAGTGATAATGTTCCGGTGGCAAAGTTGTGGCTAATTAGTTATTCTTTGCTGTACAATCCAACTGTTAATAATATTATAACATGATTTTTCATAATTAAAGTTTGTTTTACAAGTAATGCTTTTCATTTAATTTCTAAAAAGTGGTTAGGCAAACAGAGGCTTTTCTCTTTTGTAACAAAATTATTGGTTTATCAGGGTAGGGCCAGTATGTCCTGGGTGGATGAAGTTTGACTTTCTCCTAAGAGGCACATTTTCTAATGGTTGATAATTTTTCTTCTTAGTACAAAGGAAAAAAGACACTAAATCATCTGATTTTTCTCCACTATTTAATTGGAATGGTTCCATAGTTGTATTGATGTGGCAGCATCACCAAGGTGGTTTGATGATGTTGCTGGGAGCTGCCTGTTCCTGTGGGTAGGGGAATTAAGTCAGTGCAACGGAAGAACAAGATAAGCTGTTATAGAAATTTTCCTTTAATATGCAAAAATCCTCTCCACACAGTCAATTAAAAGGACAAGTAATGACTTTCTTTATACATCATCATGCATGTGATCTATTTATGAATGTGTATTTTTGTGCATATAGGGTGCTATGCAATTTCTGGAAAATTATGAAAAAGAAGACATAACAGTAGCGGAACTCGAAGGAAACTCAAATTCTTTATGGACAATCAGCCCTCCCAGTAAGAAGAAAATAATAGAGGAACTCAGGAACCCCAATAGTAGCTTCTCTGTTGTTTTTTCATGGAGTATTCAGAGGTAGTTACTGTATTTCCATGCATAATTTTCCTTTTTCCCTAATTAAACTCAGGGTTTGGGGAGGTAAGAGGATAGAAAAATTAAATTAATGTGGATCTTAGTTCACATTGTATCTTGGGAACACTCATTCAATGCTACAGCTAACATTTTTGCTTATTAAATATAATTTACCTGGGAATCACTGACAAAACTAAGGACTTCTTACTTTTCCTTTTTACTACCAAGTTCCATTTTAAAGGCAGGCTAGCAATGAGTTCTGCGAACAAGAGAGAAGTAGAGGGAAAAGAGGGTGATGACTCAAAATGAACAGAGTCTGAGTATATCATAAGATTCCCCTGAAAGGTTGAAGTTGGTCTGAATAATAAAGTATGTGCTGCCTCTGGAACCCTGACTTCTCACATACATTTCTCCAACATGGGGGGAGCCCTAGCAGATCTTTTCTCCGAGTGTGAGGTGTGAGAGCAGTTTGGCAGGCCCAGCAGGGAGAGCTGAGGAAAACTGCCCTTCACCTAACCTGAGCCAATGGCCAGCATGCTGCTCCTACCTCACTCATGTAGACAGAGCGTGTCTTAGTAAAAGTTCTCTCATCTTAAAGCCCAACATGTAGGTGGAGCAGCTCACACGACACAATATACCAGCTGATTAGTTTAGTTTCCTCCATCACTGTTGTGACTCAGGACTCTATACAAGTTTGTCAGTCAAATTTTAGGTTCATCAGGCTCCACAATTCCAGCTTCTTGGATGGAATTAAGAAAGAATTGTGACAGCTAGTGGGGGTCAGAGCAGGTGAGGGGGTGGAGGGATTGAGCAAAAAGGAAAAAAGACTCATGGACATGGACAACAATGTGATGATTGCTGCATGGAGGGGGTATAAGAGGACGAAATGGTACTGGAAAAATACAAGAAATATTAAATTTAAAAAAAGAATTGTGATAGGTACAGAAGAGAGTCTTCTAGAATCTAAAGTTCATTCATGGGGAAATAGTAAAGAAATATTTCAAAGGGGATTTAAAAAATTCCTCTAATCTTATTTCCTCCTTTTAAACGTTGCAAGTTCCTCACATGGAATTCTGTAATTCCAAAAAATTAACGTTAGACTTTCTTTGAAGAGCTACGAAACAACAACAACAACATTAAAAATCAATTTCTGATGGAACATTCTTTTAAAATGTGAATTCTATTGATCACCATGAAGGCCAACTTCACTGGATTGATGTCGAGAGTTCAGGAAAGTCATATCAGAGTAGTAGGATGTTTTCTCCTTTGGTTGGGAGACTCCTCACCTGCCATCTCTTTTAAAAGTGTTTGTGACCTCACTAAGTTTTACCAACTTGATTGTTTAAGAAATTGGACATAATGGTGAGGTGGACAGAAAGGGTGGGGGTTGACAGTTGTAGACCCAATAAAACCTTGATGAAATTAATAAAATTAAGAGTCAAGTGAGTTTTTAATTTCTCTTCCAGACTTCTGAATAATCATTGAAATTGATTTTTTTTTTTTCTTTACAGAAACATGAGTCTGGGTGCAAAAGCAGAAATAGCAACAGATAAGCTTTCTTTTCCTCTTAAAAATACTACACGAGAGAATATAGCTAAAATGATAGAAGGCAACGACATAGAAAGTTCAAATACGCCAGTGTAAGTTGATTTTCTGGTTAATATACCTTTAATAGGTGTATGTATCTGGTACAGAATCTCTACCTATGAATTCATCACATGCAACAAATGCAACTTTTGTCATTCTTTGGTAACTCAAATGAATATCTATTTGGAGGCCTCATTGTGCTGGAAAAGTAACTATTCTCTCCCTTGTCACTTTTTGTCCACCCAGCTAGGGAGTATTGCTCTTGCCTCCAAGCAGCAAGTTTTGCTGTTATATCACCATAATCACCAAAAGCCTGGGAAAGACCCTTCAAGCCCCTTTTTCTACTATTACTCCTGCCACAGGTTCACTGAATGCTTAGCTAATGAATGGGGATGGGGGTGGAGGTTGGGGGGATGTGAGGAGAAGACAGAAGGTAAACAGAAATTTGAGAAAAATATTACACTTTAACATATTATCCTGCCATATAAGTACTCCATTTCAAAAACATCTGAGCTGTGATGTTTAGATTCTAATATAAGAACTAGCAAAAGGAAAAAAGTGCAGTTGGTCAAAAACTGCTGAATGAAGTATTTCAGATGTCCACCAGCTATTTATTTCCCAGTCCTGTCCTCCAGTAAGCCCTGGTCCCATTGTTACATGTTGAATTCCACCCCTGCCCCATCATTCCCTAATTGTAAATAGGCCTAGAAGGATGGGATAACTTTCTAAGGTTACCCAGCTCATCTTGCAGAGGTAGGGTGAAGTCCAGGTCACCAGTTCTCTCCTTATACCTCACTCTTATCACTAGATCAAATGTAGTCCATTTGATTATAGATACTTTTGAAATCCTTAAAATTAAAATTAGAAGAGCGCTCAATGTTATTGATACAAATGATAGGCTCCCAGCAAGAAAGATAGTCCTTTGCTTCAGAAACAGTAACATACATGAGAAAATCTCAGTAGCAATTTTGAAGCATTAACTAGCATGTGAACAGCATTTACCTGAGTATTTGGATAGAACCTGGTGAATTTTTTTGGCTTCAGAAAATTCTGATTTTAATGGAAACCCATAAATTATAATGACTACACATTGAATAAACATATGAAGACTATCACCATTATTTGTTTAATATAAGGTCAAAATAGCAACCAACCAAACAATTTTATGTGGGTAAAACAACTAAAACTTAATTCCTCTTTTTTTTTTTTAAATGCACAGGACTATAGAAAGGATCTACCCATATTATGTAAAAGCACCTAGTGATTCTAACTCCAAACCTATAAAGCAACTTTTATCTGGTAAGAATAAGAAGGAATCATTTCAGAAATCTTTTAAACTTTTTTTTTATTCAACTTCTACAGTTTGCATTTTTCAGCCTTTATCAAGCTACTTTCCAGATTTCTTTCCTTGTGTGACACGGCTTGCAAGAAGCAGAAGGCTTCACCAGCCAGAGGAATCATTCTCACTCAGGAGCCACGGTCTTCATTTTCTTTTTTTTTTTTTTTTTATTGATATAGAAACTGATTGACTCAAATTCACATTTAGTGACTTATGTTTCTGCTTAGTCTATTTACTTCTATTAGCAACCATATCTGCACAGAAAACTGCCCCATACAGTGTTAAATATGGAGGTACCACAATAAGAGCAATGAAAAGATAGCAGGAGATGTATTTGATTCAGCCCAAGGTTGATTAAATATCAACAGTAATGCTCAAGGGACTATATTTTCTCCATTCACCCATGATGAGAATGAATTGATGTTTTTTGGATTCCTTTAACAATCAAACATTGTTTGACTCAATCAATTACCTGAGCCAGAGTAGCTATATACATATTGTCAAGGTAGAAGACGTGCAGTATTCAGTTCACGTTCATTCATTTGCCATAGTCACTGTCACCAGGTGCTGTGGGGCTCATGTTTAACTAGAAAGATAGAGATGTAAATAAGTAATCAGTTAGACTCCTCCATGGAAATTGCCAGAGATACAGACAGGATAGAGGGCCTGGAGGACGAGTGCTGGCCAGATCGCACATTTACAGGCTTTTCTTCTTCAACAGTAAATTAGTATATCTTGCAAGGTAATTGCAAGATGCATTGAGAACTTTGCTATTTCCTTTTCAATTCAGACCAGTTCTAGGAATGTTTAGTCTGAGGGTACAGATTGTTCAACAATCAGTTGTTTCTCAAAAGAATTCTGTTCTTCAGTGTGCTTTTCACAGCTGCTGCCTTCCAGAGTGGGTCCAAACTGTCCAGGAAAGTTCCTTTAATCTCTTTCTGCTTCTTGGCAAAACTTCTTGTATTTTCATACTTCCTCCTTACCTTCGGCCTCAAAGAAAGATGTGTCCTTGCTCCCTTCCAAGGGCAGCCTCTCCCTATGCCCCAGACCCCTTCCCTTCCCTGCCTTCACTTATCCCCCCCCCCCCTCTTTTCTGGGTTCTTTCCCTCTCCCTACACTGACTCGTCTGTCTGGCAGTGATTTGAGTTCCAGCCTTACAAAGTCTTGCTCCCCTGACCTGACTGCATGGCCTTGGTACTCTCAGATCCTGCCCACAACATAACTGCTTATCTGATGAGCTTTACTGAGTTATCTCTAATCCTCACCACAAAGTATATTTACCAGAAGTTGATGGTTATCACCAGTTTAGCTGGGAGGAAACTGAAACTGAGGTGTGAAATACTCAGCTGAGGTTATACAAGTAGTATGTGTAGAAACTAAATCTAAACCTGGGCCTGTCTGGGCCCAGGGCCACATTTTGTCCCTCAGAACTGTCTCTAGACTTCAGAACCAAGAATCTTCCTGTTCCTGAGTATTCTGAGTAGTTCACATTCTTCCAGGTTAAGGACTATAATTTTTACCAGTCTTCTACATTCTTCACTCTTCTTCCACCCATCCATACTTCCATCCATCCATCCATCCAACAAGCATTTATTGTCAATCATTGTCCTAGATTCCTATGATCTAGGAATTTAGCATGAAATAATGCAGATATGGTCCCTGCCCTCACAGTGTTTTTAGTCCACCACCATGATTCTCAGTGGAGGCCCTATTATCACTGGCAAGGTCTGCCTCTTCTTAAGACCACCATAGGATCTGCATTCAATGTAACTATAAGCTTTTGTTTATCCTACCTTTTACTTATTCTTTTACATTCACCCTATGCAGTCATTGACAATTCACTATGGGTTTTCATAACTTTGTAGAGATTCATGTCATCAATCCTGCCTGAAAGGGTCTCCTCTCCCCATTCCATTTCTACCTACTGAAGTTCTTATTCAGCCAAAGTCAGCTCAGAAAGTCACCTCCCCTGAGAAGCCCTCATGGATTATACCAACCAAAAGATGTCTTTCCAAGCTAGCAGAATTTTGTCAATGCAGGTCTTACGGTTGTTGCTGTATGCCCATAAATTGTGCTTGTGTACATGGCCTTTTCCTATTGAGATAAGAAATTATGCTGTGTGCAACTTTTCAACTCCTTGGCACCTAACAGAGTACTTTCTTTTTAAAAGACACTTGATAAATGTTGGTAATATGAATGAACCAGTCAATTAAATCAAGAGTCAGTGACTTGGGTTTTAAATGTCTAATTAGTTGTTTGGAATTATCAGCCAGATAATTTGTAGCATGTAGCAATAGTGACTGACCGCTTTTGTGGAAAACAGAAACTCCATACATACCTAGGGGCCACTCTTTATTTTCTAATTACATTGTTAATATGTCCATATGTACATCTTAGGGGCAGGAATCAGGTTTTGCCATCTGAAGACTGTTGATGTTCATTAAATCCTAAAATTCTCATGCTAACTTGATTTCATTTTTCTTTTCTTCCAGAAAATGATTTCAAGAATATCACCATCATTTTGCACAGAGATAATACAATTAAATCTAACAGTGAGTGGTGGGTTCTCAATCTGACTGGAAACAGACTATACCATAAGGAAGTCCAGGCCTTGGAGCTGGTAGTCTTCAATGACAAAGTCAGCCCCCCAAGTCTGGGCTTCCTGGCTGGCTATGGGTAAGGACTCATTTAACAATTAACATTTATAAGAGTCTTCATCTTCTAACCACTATGCTGTATACCGTAAACTAACACAAATTGAATATAAAATGTAATTGAAAATAAAATTGATAAAATAAAATAAAAAACATTTTTGTTCTTTGTTTTTAAAAAAGATTTTATTTATTTATTTTTAGAGAGAGGGGAAGGGAAGGAGAAAGAGTGGGAGAGAAACATCAATGTGTGGTTGCCTCTCATGTGTCCCCTACTGGGACCTGGCCTGCAACCCAGGCATGTGCCCTGACTTGGAATCGAACCAGTGACCCTTTGCTTTACAGGCCTGTACTCAATCCACTGAGCTACACCAGCCAGGGTACATTTTTGTTCTTTACATAGGGTCTACTTATGCATTATATAAAGTTAAAGATAGGAAGCCATTTATCTTAACATTCTCAAGTTTTATAGCTGAAATATTAAAATTCACAGGTCCTTGGCCCTTCATCTTAAAAAATGAGGAACCAGAGTCCTGAAGAAGTCACAATGCCTTGTGTAAATCAAACTGTTAAACCAGACTAGGAGCTATACTCTGGCTTTTTAACTAAATCTTCCTGTTATGGCCTAGTTTGATGCAATTCAGTGTTTAAACTTAGAAATTGGCATAAAAATACCTCTTTCTGCTTAGATTTCCTTATGACCTTAGCAGATATAGGATCAACTAGAAACCACAATTTTGGTCAAGATGTATTACCTTTTAACCATGTTCTGATGTTTAAAATCCTAGGACATGCACAGCCCCTACAAGTGAAAACAGAAAGCTTTCTATTTCCCAGAATGAGGCTCTTGAGAAATCATTGTCTGTCAAAAGTTTCATTACAAAAAGGATCTCTGTGAAATATAGAATTATTAAGGTAAAAAGTGTTAGAAACAGAAAGGTATATATAGTACAATTGGATTTCTACCAAATATACTATGTAGTTAATGTGTGTATTATATGCAGTAAAATTACCTGAAGTTCGTACATGAAATTGTTAACATAGGTAAATCCCAAAATGTGAGATTTCAAAGGACTTTTATTTTTCAAGTCTTACAGTTCTGTAATGTATAATTTTTTTAGAAAGGACATGAATTACCTTTTTTATCAGAAAAGAGTAAATGTTTTCACCAAAGGGAAAAGTTTTATTTTTGATAACTATGTCATATTTTCTATGGATTTTGAAGGAAACTTATGCTTTTCTTTTAGATATGTTCTATTAACCATATTTCATTGCTAGATACAATTTGTACTTTTTTTTTTTCAGTATCATGGGATTATATGCTTCAGTTGTCCTTGTGATTGGGAAGTTTGTCCGTGAGTTCTTCAGTGGGATTTCTCACTCCATCATGTTTGAAGAGCTTCCAAATGTGGATCGAATTTTGAAGTTATGCACCGATATTTTTTTAGTTCGAGAGACAGGGGAACTGGAACTAGAGGAAGATCTCTATGCCAAATTAATATTCCTGTACCGTTCACCAGAAACTATGATCAAATGGACTAGAGAAAAAACAAATTGATACCTTAGGACAGAGACTACAAATCAAATTAATATTTGAATTTTTAAAGAAAAGCACAATATTCTCATAAGAGCTAAGCATTTCTAGTTCAATGGAAGTGATTTCTCTTCTGACAGGTGGCCAAAAGGAGTTGTCTTCTTTTTGTAGTCAAAGCTACCTTCTAAGTTAAGGCACTGTTGAAAAGTTATTCATAATTCCATTTCTCTGAAATCAGGGCTACTTGGTTTATTTTTAATGAACAGTTCTGATAGATTATATGAAGGAATCATTGATGGCTCTCCTCCCTTTGAGAAACAGAAGTGAAGAAGGAAGAAGGAAAGATGCCATGTTTTCCTGTGTGAGTACTGCATCTTTCCTGAAAAGCCACTATAATGGGACCCACAGTGTTCTGTCGCCAGGAGGAAGCTCTTACGGGAAGAATAGATGGGCCTCAGCACAATCAGAATATACAACAGCAATAGGAAGCTGAAACTCCTAAATACAGTTCTAGGAGGAAAAGAGAGAGGGAACAGATGACCCATGAAGATGCCAGTGGATGGATAAGCCTCATTCTAAGCAAAAAGATAACTTAGTGATACTCTTACTGCCTTATCTTAACTGAAGACTCATAAAAATTTTTCCATTAAACACCAGTGACTTCTCAGGAAAAAAAAAGAAAAAGCAGCAAAACAAATATGTGGACACTGGCTTTGTTGAGGCCCAGCTAGTGATTCATTTCAATGGTGGTGGCTATTCCACTTCAGAGTTACTGCTCCTGTGAAACATAGACATCAGTAGAAAGATAAAAAATGCCTCCCAGCAAATGCGGAGTACTTTGACTTTGTAAATCTTTATTAATGGAGGTCATGAGCTCCCTTCTATCTTCCCCATCCCTCAATACTCTTTCCTCATTTCGATGATATAAGGCAATGGTTTTTCCAGTATGTGACATTTTCCTTCCTGTTTTTCAGGTATATCAAAGTGTTTACATATTCCAATTCACATTTTTACATATAAGATGGGTTTTTTAAGTTCATAATTATGAAAGAAATATGTATATCAAGCTTGGGGAAATAAAAAATGGCCTTTTCTTAAATTATTGTTATTGGTAATACAACCTCTTCATTAAATAGCAATGTAGCATGGAAATTTATGACTGAAATGTAGTTTTCATTCCATATTAAAACACAGTTTCTGAGAAGACTCATTGAATGGACTAGAATATGTCAAAAAATGATCCTACGTAGTTTGAGTTCAGGACTGACTTAAAATAAAGCACATCTTGCAAAGTCATTTTAAGAATATTCTTCATTCTGCCTTTTTGCATGAAATAGGAAAAGTAATTTTGTTCAATATTGTTACAAGGAGTTTTAAAAATGAACTGAGATAAGAATTCCCTTCTCGTTGGTTTGATTGTTTTTTTTTTCCTCATGTAGATACTCTGTGTGAATAATGTAAGCAGGAAGCAACTGTAACAAATTAATTTCCAGAAGAATCTATTATAGCAAATATGGAGCTTTAAAAAATAGCAGAATTCAAATGACATTCAGTGTATTGTAGAGAATTAGTGAATATTTATCCATCCGTGAAGGCCAGCATACTTCCACTCTGCTGAAATAAACAGCTTCGATAATTGAAACAATAAACTCAAACCACTTAGGGAACTCTGGCCTGCGGGATGAGTTCCCAACTACAGGAAGAATCATTGTGCATGCTTCTGATTTGAACTCTTTCCATTTATAATGTCAACAAGGAATATACAGAGAACATGTTATAACACATTTTAAAAAAAGGAAAGTAGAAAAAATGCTCCTGAAAAAAATACGGTAAAGGTCAAAGTATATCAGAATTGCAACATTTCTCAAGAAAACAATTTCCAGGTTTCAAGAAAAAAGTCTCCAGGGGTTTAAGAGGGGAAATATAAAAGGTGTCAACATAAGAAATGTCCACATATAGAACTTTTAGAGTTTATTTGAGCCAAATATATGAAGGGAAGCAAGATCTCAAATGCTCCAGGAATAACAGTTTTACAGCTTCTTTTATGCATTTGAACTTAAGGAGGGAATATAAGGAAGATTACATGGAGGTGGGAGAAAAACAAGCTGGGGATTGGATTACAGGACAGTTAACAAGATTACGTGATTCAGTTATTTCAAAGGTGTGTTAATCTAGGTGCATAGAAACAATGCACAGGGCTTGCTTAAAGCAAAGATAAGCCTTTTAGTAAAGAAGTTACTCTTTTTTTCAACATCTCTGATTATATTTTGCTTGCTTGTTTGTTTTGTTGATTTGGTTCCACTTACAAGTGAGTGGGAGGGGGTGTAGGGGGGTGAAAATGGAGACAACTGTACTTGAACAACAATAAAAAGAGAGACCAAAAAAAAAAAGAAGAAGTTGTTATATGCCTGGGATGTTACCTGCCCAGTTAGGAATTTATGATCAGATCATCCTGTGAGTTTAATTTCCATAGAACTCCTTTTTCAGTTCACAAAGGACATGTAGAAGATTAATGTATAGAACATGTGGGAGAACAAACCTTCCAGGGAGGCATGAGCTGGAATAGCTTCTAGTCCTGGGTCTAGTCCTGGCTCGGCCACTGTTGGGCTGGGAACCCAGTCCAGCAGTTCACTTACCCCTCTCCAAACTTCTTTTATCTGACAGTATAAAGGGATCATCAGGCTGTCACCAGCCATATTCTGAGCCTCGAATGAGCACCCACCCTGGCCCAGTAGATGCCCCTCATGAAAGCAAATTGCCAACTTAGGCTGGGTTCTCTGGAAATAGCCTTTGAGATGGACTATCACCAGAGGACATTTGGAAGAGTAGCCCTGAAAGTTACACAGGCCAGTGAGGAAGGCAGGATGAGGCAGAGGATCAAGACTGCTCAGCCACACAACTGCAGTTGAGATTTGCCCATCCTTGTGGGGCACTCAGGATTTGGGATAGCCCTTCCTTGTCCCAAGCAAAGGCATCAGCAAGTCATTGCCACAACCACCCCTGAGTGGGCCTTTCCCTTTCAAGAGGCATAACCAGTGGCTGCAGCTTACTGTCTCTGAGTGCACAGTTGTGACCCATGAACATAGGCATTGTTGTTGTGTAGAGGGGATTTGGGAGATCACAGTATCCATCAACATCTGTGGCTGGGCCACTCAGATGCACTGGCTCCTTATAATGAGTATAAGGCCTTATTTCCCTTACCAGGGAGGTATAAGGTGAAGGAGGCACAGCCTGTAGCTGGTTTGAAGGCCATGTGTGACACTCACCATTCATTCCCTCTACTTCAGCTCTAGTTCTCCCTTACCAAGTACCTCTGCTCATCAGGTAGAACCAGAGCCAGACCTTCAATCCTCATGCCATCTGGCCTGGAGCATCACCAGGTCCCCAGGGATCCCCAGCACCAGCAATTCCTCCCATTACCACTGAATGACAGCAGCCTCTCTCCTTCCTATGGCCTGGGGCAGCTACCCCTTTCCTTAAGGTGACCCTGTCCCCTGTGAGAACTGTCTAATTGTCCTTCTAGTTTAGTCATTATTTCTGAAGTAATTATTTTCCTTTTTCACTAATTTTCAAAATCTGATTTCTATTGCTCTTTACTTTCTCCTATTATTTTCTTAATTTATTTCAGTTCACTTTGAATATTGATTATAGTTGTCACCCATTTGTGGGCCTATCTCTCTGGCAAGATTTTATCATCTCTAAGGACCCCATCCTGCTCCTTATTCTTTTTTACTGATAAGAATTTGTTATTGGATTAAAATGCAGTTCTTTTCTGTGGCTTCTTTTGTGTGACGTTAGTGTTCCTAACTTTTGTTGGAGCGGGTGACAGCTCCTCTAGCTCTGTGCCTCTGGAGCCCCTCCTCTGGTTCTGAAGTATTACAAATGTACCCTTCTTTTCTGAGCTTCTTCTCTGTTATCCCTGCCTCCTGTATATGGTCCCCTCTTCCTATTCCTAGAAGCTTCTCCTCCAAGTAGCCTGGCCCTATAAGGGAGCATCAGTCAGTTAATTTTGAGAGTTTGCACACTCAGCCCACCCAGTACCTTCAGTCTATGCCCGTCACCCTGCCCTCACCCACTAGTAGGGATGTGCACCATCCCTTTCCAGAGTGTCATCATTGTGGCCGCTGATCCCAGCTCTGCCAGACCACCCACTACTTCCCTCTTCCTCCTGCATTGAGGAGTGCCCCCACAGTTCTTATTGCTACCATACTTTCTTTGGGGTTTGTCCTTGCTGGCCTAGTTCTCCCTTGGGTTTTTTGGATGGTGGGAAGGGAATACAGAGAGATTGAGGAAGTATCCAACACAAGGCTGCAACAGCTTTTACCTGCCTTAATTCCTCTAAGCACAGTCTTTCAACATAAGAGTCAATAAGAAAGGATACAGTTATTTTCACAATTATAGATATGGGACTTAAATGACATTGGCCTGCTTAAATTCATTATTTGGCATGAAATTTCTTTGGTGTAGTCAGTGTGCACAAATGATTGGTAATCAGAGATTGCATTGTTTGCAGTAAAAGCTATTTTTAAAATAAAATGTTTTTAATTAAAGCCGTTAACTATCTGGTTATGTTCCCATGTATTTTCTTGGTCAAATTTGCCTATTATTCATCTATCTTACTAGTCAGTATTTTTAAGAAGTGGTTGGTAATCTTCTCTATTGTTTATTTACTTTGTAGTTTACAAATTTCTGTTCTTGTCTTTCTTTTTTAAATATATATATATTTTATTCTTATTTATTCTATTAAAGTTGTCCTGATTTTTCCCCCTTTGCCCTCCTCCATCCCACTCCACCTCCCACTCCCACAGTCCATCCTCACACCATAATCCATGGTCATTCATCCATGTTCTTTGACTAGTCTCTTCCCTTTTTTCCACTGTTCCCCCCACCCCTTTCCTCTGGCAGCTGTCAGTATGTTCCCTGCTTCCATGTCTCTGGTTTTGTTTTTCTCATTAGTTTATTCTGTTCATTAGATTCCTCTTATATTTATTCTGTTATTTATTTGTGTTATTCTTTATTCTTTTTCTGAATTCTTGGGTTGGGTACAAAGCTCATTATTTTTAAAGTGGATATTTGAGGCTATATACAGGCCGTCCCAAATCAGAAATATAAATACTCTAAATTTACAGAATGATGTGAAAGTTTAAATTATTTAAGTATTGCCTATTTTTCAACTTTAAGAACTTTGAATATTATATTTTAGTTCTTAATTCTGCATGCATGACATTCTTGGGATGGCCTTTACCAGCCTGTTGGTTCAACGGAGGAAACCTCTAGTTCCCTCCCACCTCTATCAGGCCTGTAGCTGTGGGGTCAGGGCAGAAGGTCCCATAGATTCTTGTCCTTTGAATGATCTCCAAATGCATTCTTTCAGTTGCTGCTATTCAGTTTTTGCAGTCTAAGAATTGACTGCAACCATTAGCACTCGACAGTGGTTTTTTAGAATACAATATGAAAGATACTAATATATTAAAATGTCAAAATAGTAGCCCATACAGTGTTTGTAGTATTTACACTTCTAAAACCATTAAAGTTTAGATCCACAGTAAGACTTTGGGACCCCCTCTACTTTCTTCTAAGGAAGACTAAGCTCTATACTAGAAACTGTCACAGGTAGGGCTTGACAGCATCCCAAAAGAAAGGCTTGTAATGACAGCAGAAGTGGGAGCAGGGACAGTGAGGAAAGGAGAAGGAGGGTCCTCATGGGAAGATATAGAAAGAGACAGAGGTGTGAGAGACCCTTCTGCATGGCGTGGGCCCAGCTCCCACTCAGAGATGGACAGGACCTATGCCCTATGCCTACAGGTTCTCTCATGGGAAATCAAGTTTGTAATATACCTAAGCCACTTTGAGTCTTGCTTTTGCTGAAACTCCCCCACCCTGGATTGGTATAGCAAGTACTTATTGTAACTTCCTAAAATCCATGCTAAATCTTACAAGGACCAGTGTAACCAGCTCAACCACTTTTCCCCTTTTCATTTGCTAATATCCTCCTGTGATGTGATTAGCAGCATTGGCTCCTTTGTTGTCTGTAAAAGGTAACCACCTATAGCAAATTTGTGCATAGTAAATGAGGACCATCATGTAATGAGACCAGAAACCCAATAAAGGTGGTCATGGTGGAGGCCGAGGGCTTTTGCTCCCCTTGAGAGAAAAGCTATGCTGTCGTTTTTCCTCCACCAGACTCAGTAGTCCATGTGAATGTCTCATTTCATCCATAATGATACGGACACTGCTGGCTGGTGACTGCATCACAGAGGAACTTCTGAAATTGTCCTAAGACTCTGGAATCAGTGGCTGACTTTGTTTGAAGTGTTCAGTGGTTCCTGGCCTCTCCCACCCAAACCCTCACTCCATCCAAGTGAGCCTGGAAAAGATTATTGGAGATAATAAATAGAAAGAAAAGAAGAAATACTCAGTTACTACAGCTTCTTATTATTATAATCCAAGTCCTGTGCTAAAGCAGAGGGTTTTACAGAAACTTAGGTACCTACTATGGCATAGGTGGAGCCCGGGTTTGACTCATTTCCTCTGGGAACCCCACCTGCCTTACTGGAGCCCCAGCCTCTCCACTGAAAGTTCCTTGCCTTAATCTTCTGTCCTACCTAACCAAGCATTGCTCAGTCAGCCTTCTGCTGTGCTGCTGGTGTGTGTAGCCCCACATGTCAGACCTGGTGGGCCCTAGATTCCCAAATGCTTTTTGGTATGTTTGGTGGCAGGTTAGAAAATACTGAGCAATTTCTCATTGGTCTTATCTCTGTGCCTCCACAATATTTCTTTCCCAGGTTACCAAGCTTGTGGCAAGGAAATGTATGCCGAGACACACCCTTTTCCACAGAGAATCACTGAATTTCTCCAGTAATGGGAGAAGGTGGAGGATGGAGGGGACTCTCCCTTGCACTTCACCTGGCTTTCCCTCAAGCCACTTATTTTCTCAGGTCAGAGGGCCAGGTAGCAAGAGAACTCAGTATATTCTAGTAAACACAGTAAGACAACACTCCAGGTGTAAAATGCCACCCAGGTCAAACATGGATAATTGAACAACCTGCAAAGAGTTTTAGCATATCTCATGTTTCTTTTTTATCTTAAGAATCTGACTTTTGTGCCTGATGGCTTGGTCTTTCCATATTCATTGATAATCTTATAAATTAATTCAGATGCATAAAATAATACTACATATATGGAAAATACAGAAAAATATTACTGTTAGAATCAATGATTTAATAAACTACATTTTGGTATTATGATTGTTCTATCATAATGAAAGTGAGACTGGAGGAACACTTTGTCACTGACAGTTGGTTATTGTAAATCTTACACTGAGCTTCACCAATGGCCCAGTCAGTATATATGCTTCAAAGCCAGTACTGTCAAAGGGAAAAAAACCTCCACTCTGCTCCTGTCCCCAGGGAATGGCATGTCCTGCCTTCATCTGGGTAAGTCAAGCCCAAGGTTCTCCTGGTTCAGTCACTTGCTCTGTAACACATGTGGGAGAAGTGCCTTTCTAAGTTATTGTGATCATTGGCCACTCCTTGGAAAATCTCCTTAGATCAGCCAGTTGCAAGGAGCAAAAATGATCAATTATTTTCCAAATTGGAGTTTGTCTTTCTGTTCCTGTGATGGACTTCCCAGAAGAACTTTTTATTTAGAAGTGAGGGCTGAGGAACTCTCTAACATGTGATTCGCTAGTCCTCCCCTCTTTTCTGCATCTCCTAGAGAAATACCACACATTGATGTTTTAGTGAATGTAGGCCCCTTGCTAGGGGCCTCACCGAAATCATCTCTTTTAGGGCTCACAACAAAACTAAGGGGTAGGTGTGGTTTTTCTCATTTTATGGATGAAGAAAGTGAGGCACAAAGAATTCTAATTTTTGCCCAGTGTGATATAGCCAGTGCTCTTAACTATCCATGCTTCCCACCATACTCAGAACTGCCATATTATGAAATCCCCCAAATCAACTGTCCAGTTATGAAGAAAATCACTATGAAGACAGACAGAGAAATATCTGAAAACCTAGGAGAATTTCCAAGTTCTTATCTTAATATGATACATTATGAAATGTTCTTCTTAATCTGCTCTTGCATGCCATACCTACTTTTCCATTTGTATTTGCATGTGGACTTAATGTTTTCAACAAAGGAGTTAGTTGCTCAAGATAGGAACAATAATTTACTTGAGAAAGGTGGGTATCTGAACAACAAGGTGTCATGATTTCTACAGGTTTCTTCTACTGAATAAGAGCCACTGGATGAAAGAAACAAACGCTGCTCATCTGAATCAGAGCCCTACCATCCAGGTGTGGGAGAAATAGACAGTGTGGCATGCCTGAACCTGCTGCTATCACATGGCTCCATCCAGGAGGTAGTGAACTATTGACTGGAGGGAATTAGTCTATCAGTCATGATATACTTAGACATGATATCAACAGTCATTGCTTTAGGCAGCAGACTTCCTGGGCATGCTCATTTTTAGCCCACCAAATCTCTACCACTTCTATCATGTTTTTATATCTAGGCTTTTCTCCTCATCACCCCTGTAAAACAGCCTTAAGTCTTTTACAGTTACAGTCTATTAACAGGCTACTAGTTTCCAGTCTAGTAACTAGAATCCCAGACTTTACAGGTTGTGTGCTCTGTCTGGAATTGGTCCTATCAAACATTAAAACCACTAAAATTTGTAGGTCAAGATTTTTAGTATCTTTCAAATGATAAAGCTTTTTGTTTCTATGTAAGCTTTCCAAACTCAGAAAGTTTGAGATTCATACAGGATGTGGTAATTAAATAAATATAACAGGCATTGTTTTCCTAATAAAGCAGAGATATCTCTGACTGTGATAAGGTTTTTTATCTATAACATCATGCCTCAACAATTCCTGGACTTATTCCAAACTGCAACAGGTTGATTCTCAACCTTAGCAGCACATCAGATAATCAAGTGGAGTTTACAAAAAAAATTAAAATGCCCAGGTTTGCATTCACCTCTGAACTTGACAACCCAAATCTAAGGAGGTAGGGCATGAGCAGCTTGAATCTTAAAAGCTTAAAGGGTGATTCTATTTTTTAAATAAGTTTGAAATGACTGGCTCTGCAGAACCCTGGCCTCATGGAGGTGACATTCTAATCAGGAATGACCCAATAAAGAGCCCTGTTTTGCCTTCTTGGGCTATGACACATACTCTAAAGCAAGAGAATAGGGAGGGGCAGTTGAGAAGCTAAAATATCACCCTTCAGAAAAATTAACTCAAAATGGATCACATACATAAATGTAAAACACAAATTTGGAGAAAAGCTAGAGGACCTTAGATGTGGCAATTAATTTTTAGATACAATACCAAAGGTATACTCCATGAAAGAAATAATTAATAAGTTGGACTTCATTAAAATTAGAAACTGCTTGTTGAAGACAATGCCAAGAGATGAGAAAACAAGACATAGACTGGGAGAAAATATTTACAGAAGACACATCTAATAAAGAACTATTTCCAAAATATACAATGAACTCTTAAAACTCAACAATAAGAAAACAGAGTGATTTTTAAAATGAGCTAAAGACATTAACAGACAACTCATCAAAGAAGATACACAGATGGCAAATAAACATGTAAAAATTTTCCCAGTCTCATGATAGAATTATTCATACTCTGACATTGGCCTCCTACAGAAGAGTTCTTTTCGTGTGCAATTAATTGTACAGATTATGGGGAGGACCACCTCCATGAATAGAAGGTTCACCTCTTTCCTGGCACAAACATAAATTGGACTTTCAGGGCAACTGAGCTGGTACCTCCACTACATATCTATATGTCTCCAGCACTCATTGGTGCCCACAGAAAGCAACTGTCTTGCTGTTCTGAAGCAATTCATAGAGAACTACCTTTAGGGTAAAGGAAATGGACAAGTTTAGGAGAATTTTTTAAATAGGTCTGGTGAGACTTTCCCAGTCCTTTTTAATGTTTATTTCCACCTGTCCACATTTCTAATTCTCATTCCTTCAGGCAACGCAGGTAAGTAACTCCAGCCAGGAGGCTGAGGAGAAAGGGAATGCATGGGGAAAGACAGCTCCCCAGCCATCACTTGTCCCAAGCACCTGCCCAAGTGTTTGCTGTGAGTGCTGGCAGAGCGAGCCTCCCTCCTGCTCTAATTGTGATGCCCACCTATATGAGGTTTTAGAACTCATAACAAATTTCCACTTCTTGTGGGTTTTAGGCAAAGATTTAGGACTAAACCTAAATGTTAGTTTAAAGTTCTTTGCAAAGAGAAGGAATAGAAGCTAAATGCCCCAGATGGAGGAATGGAAATTGAAGACAATATTTAAATGGCCCTGGGACCCTTTTTCTTTGCTTTCTGTCCCACACTGAGTCTGGGGAAGGGCCACTTTCACTCAGAAAATTGCAAGATCTCCAGATGGGTTGTCAAGTTCAGAGGTGAATGCAAACTTGGGGCATTTTTGCCACGTAGCTTAGGAAGCAGGAGAGACTTTGCCTGGAAGAAAAGAGAAGAAAGGATTCTTGCTGGTGGGCCATGAGAAGGTGCGACATGGATTTGGATTAATGGAGATCGAGGAGGCAACACAGCTGATGGTGCCGGAACTGAGGGGCTGCCTGAACTACTGACTTCTACTTCTTTTCCTGAGATATGGTACCCCGGATTGACTGGGCAAAGGGGAGAAGGAAGGACTGTGCTTTGTGGGTATTCTAAAGGATTTTAGTATTTTTAATGAAGGCATTCAGTCATTACTCTAAGTCTGCATAGCTTTTAAATAAATAACCCCTTTCCTTTTCACCAATCTCTGGCATTGAGAGACGTCTTTCCCTGGCAGCAGGCAAGGTGAACCTAGTACGGTGGTGGGAAGGACCCCAGAGCACAAGGGTGGGTCCATTCAGTAATAGTATATCATTTGCCCCTTCCCCACCAGGTCTGTTCTGCAACAGTTTGAGTTCCAGGCAAGGTGAGCAGAGCAGAACTGGTGCTGAAATTCTGTAAAGAGCCAAAGGGATCATTATGGGAAAGTGTTCCTGCACATCTTGGCAGTTGCATTTCAGCAAGCTCAGTGGGCTTGGTGGCTAGAACCCAGCCTCTTGGATTCTGGGAGAGCATTTAGTCCCTTTACAATATCAAGCAGTGTGATGCATGGAGGGCCTAAGCCTAGAGGATCTAAGATTTGGAAGAGACTGTGTACTCCATTCTACTCCATGTATACAAGGGCTTAGTGCCTGGGTTCAGTCTCAGACAGCTGAACCCACCAGGTGGCCTGCCCCACCCATGGTCAGCACCCCAGGATCATCTCTTCCACAGACTCCATCCCCTCCACACAGCCTCTGAGCCCTTTCAATTTCTTTACTTCTCAGGGTACTGTCTCATGTTTTTCTCAGCCTTTGGTGTGCATGGCCATTATCCTTGCTAGGTCCAAATTTAGTTACTATCTGGGAAGGAGAGAGGTAGGATTGGGAAAAGGCTTCAGTTTTTCAGAATGGAGGAGTGAGAAAGAGGCCTTAGTAGGATCTGACCTCCAGACACAACCCCTAAAAGGTAACGAAACTTTGTGCACTGTGGGGATTCACATCAGATGTCATTTTTAATATATTTTATTGATTATGCTATTATAGTTGTCCATTTCTCCCCCATCATTCCCCTCCACCCTGCACATCCCCTCCCACCCACATTCCCCCCCTTTAGTTCATGTCCATGTGTCATAAGTTTTTCAGCTTCTACATTTCCCATACTATTCTTGCCCTCCCCCTGTCTATTTTCTACCTACCATCTATGCTACTTATTCTCTATACCTTTTCCCCCTCTCTCCTCCTCCTACTCCCCTGTTGCTAACCCTCCATGTGATTTCCATTTCTGTGGTTCTATTCCTGTTCTAGCTGTTGGCTTAGTTTGCTTTTGCTTTAGGTGTGCTTATTAATATCTGTGAGTTTGCTGTCTTCTTACTGTCATATTTTTATCTTCTTTTTCTTAGGTAAGTCCCTTTAACATTTCATAGACTTAAGGCTTGGTGTTGATGAACTCTTTTAACTTGACCTTATCTGAGAAGCACTTTATTTTCCCTTCCATTCCAAATGACAGCTTTGCTGGATAGAGCAATCTTGCATGTAGGTCCTTGCCTTTCATGACCTGGAATACTTCTTTCCAGCCCCTTCTTGCCTGTAAGGTCTCTTTTGAGAAATCAGCTGACAGTCTGATGGAAACTCCTTTGTAGGTGACTGTCCCCTTATCCCTTAATGCTTCTAGAATTCTCTCCTTCATTTTAATCTTGGCTAATGTAATTATGATGTACCTTGGTGTGTTCCTTATTGGGTCCAACTTCTTTGGGACTCTCTGAGCTTCCTGGACTTCCTGGAAGTCTATTTCATTTGCCACATTGGGGAAGTTCTCCTTTATCATTTGTTCAAATAAGTTTTCCACTTGTTGCTCTTTCTCTTCTTCTTCTGGTACCCCTATAATTCAGATGTTGGGACATTTAAAGATGTCCTGGAGATTCCTAAGCCTCTCCTCATTTTTTTGAATTCTTGTTTCTTCGTTCTTTTCTGTTGGGTTGTTTGTTTCTTCCTTCTCGTCCACTCCATTGATTTGAGTCCCAGTTTTCTTCCCATCTCTATTGGTTCCCTGTGCATTTTCCTTCATTTCACTTATTGTAGCCTTCATTTGTTCATCTAATTTGCAACCAAAATCAACCAATTCTGTGAATATCCTGATCACCAGAGCTTTGAACTGTGCATCTGATAGGTTGGCTATCTCTTCGTCGCTTAGATGAATTGGCTCTGGGGCTTTGATCTGTTCTCCTGTTTGAGCCATTTTTTTTTTTTTTTGGTCTGGTCACACTGTTACGTAGTATGGGGCAGAGCCTTAGGTGTTCCCCAGGGCAGGGCAGCCCAGTGGCTGGGTAGTGACACTGTATGTTGCGGGGGGGGGGTTCAAGAGGGAACAATGGCACTTGCACCACTCTCTCTTGGATTCTAGTTCCTTCTGCCACTTCCCCTTCACCTGGATTATCTGCCTTCAAATGTGGGACCACCTGGTCAACCAGCCACCTTGCATGGCCTCAGTTGGTCTGCACCATTGCCACCCCATGCCCGGAGTCCACTGGGCACCGCTTGGGGTACTCCTGGGGTCTGCTAGCTGCTGCCTGCATGCCTGGGATCTGCCAGCTACTGCTGCCTGTGCACCCAGGTCCGCCAACCTCCACTTTTACCTGCCTCGACTCTGCCCCTCTTACCAGTCTGGATGAATGGTTGCTGAACTTCCGTACAGTTCAATTTTCTATCAGTTCTGCTTGTTTTCTTGTTTCTAAATCTTTGTTGCCTTTAATTTTTATTGTGCAAGGAGTCACAGTGTGTCCACCTATGCCTCCATCTTGGCTGAAAGTCTCTGATGTCATTTTCACACTAGAAGAATTTCTCTCTTCTTCTGAGTTGTTATACTTGTTTTACTATTCTTTTTAAAGATTTTATTCATTATTTGTTTTTTGAGAGAGGGGAATGGAGGGAGAAAGAGAGGAAGAAAAACATCAATGTGTGGTTGCCTCTCACTTAGCCCCTACTGGGGACATGCCTGAAACACAGGCATGTACCCTGACTGGGAATAGATCCAGTGACCCTTTGGTTCACAGGCTGATACTGAATCCACTGAGCCACACCAGCCAGAGCCCTGAGTTGTTATACGTTAAAATGATGCTTTTTAAAAATTACTCAGGAGGTATCAGGCTCTAGGCTTATAAATGTCATTGTCACCTTAGGTAAAAAAGGCATTATCCAATCACCTAATCAAGGGACAAGCCTAGAAGTTCAGGCAGTCCAGGAGCTTCAGGGTCTCAGAAGGAATATAGGGGCCTGGCTCTCAGCTAAGGAACAACTATCTGAGTTTATTCTCCTAAGTAATCCAAATCCCAGGTTGTAGCTAAGACAAGCTATCACCCAATAAGGCCAGAACTGCTCCAATGATTCTCAAGCACCCAAGATAAAAATCACCCTTTTAAAAGAACTTAAAATCAGCACCAAAAGCTTCTCTTTCTTCCAGTGGTTCTATCTCTCTTACCAAGCTCACTCTGTGAATGATGAATATCACAGTGACAAGTACCACCCATGCCCACAGACTCAATGCCCCACCAGGGAGGTGGCTCAAGATCTGTCTGACTTCTTTCCTGGCAGTTCTGTTGTTTTTCTTTTTTCTAGCTGCTTGGAGGCAATATTTAATTTGTACTTCAAATCCAGTATGCCCCAAACCAAAAGTATGATTTTCACTTTCCAAGACCTCTTTATCTTTCCTGCCTTCTGCTTATTAATAGTACTCCTCAGATTAAGGACCTCAAAGAGTCTGAAATTTGCTGAGCTCCCTGTCTCACCCACTAAACCTCAGCCCCTCCCATCCTGTGGCCATTCTTACTGAATTTGCAGCTGCCCCTGTGTGGGACTTAAGACTTTTGTTGTCCACTGCCTCTATTCCAGGAGTTTCCATACCAGCTTAATTATTAAAATCAATGAGAGAGCTTTAAAAAAATACCAATCTTAGAATCCTACAAGACTTACCTATTGGACCATATAGATCAAGGGTCAAGAAATATTTTTTCTCACCAGTGTCTCAACTGATTCTGAAGTACTGGTCATGGACCTATATTTAGGGACTGTATGTTTAATCCATAGGCACCTCCAGTTCTTGATAAAAAATAAAGATTTCTGGAATTCACCCCAAGACTCTGACTTAAAGGGCCAGGGTTCAAGATCTGTCTGTATTTAAATCTCTCCTGGTGATTCTAACATCATCCAGGTTTGAAGACACCCCTGTCCCCTGTAGGGGGTCCTTGCAAGATATCTCTACCTCAAAAGTATCATGATATCAAATAGAAGTTTTTCAATAAATGTTGGTTCTGCCTTCCTTCTAGATAAACCAGCTATCTGTCCTATCTGGCTCCAAAGTTTTGTCCTTACCATCCTCATGAAAGGATGTCTAAAGCAACTGAGAAACTAAAGCTCCAGAGATGGAGAGTATCTATCCACTTTCCCTCCATTCACTTTCTAATTATTTATACTTTCTCATGTCTTGGTCAAATTCTTAGTGGGAAAACTAGAATAAGTTTATTGAGAAAAGTAAAAAATTCCTGTAGCCTTAGAAATGATGGCTGACAGGGGAAGTTTCTAGGCTCAAAACCAAGTGTTCAATAATTGCAAATGTCTGGTAAACCTTATTAACAAATGATGATAAATGAGGTATACCTGGTAGCCCCAAGCCTGGCCTCTTAGCTAACTAAAGACGGCAATGAGTTGCCCAGTTTGGTATGGGTTCAGAAACACTATGAAGGCTCTCACACTTCACGTGAAATCATTCCCATCCCACTGGATAACACCAGATATCAATGTGAGGAGAAAAAATTAAATTACTATACTTAGCTAGAGAGAATGCCCAAGTGCAAACACCATGGGGAAAGGTAACACACTGCCTTAAATATTTTTCTTTTTTTTTAATTGTATAGTTTTCCATTACCATTTATCTCTGCTATATACTCTTCCACCCCACCCCATGCCCTGAAATTTTGCTAGGCATAGATCATCTTCAAGACTATTTCAATATATGGATGGCAGATGACCATGAAATATGAAAGAGTATGAGCTGAAGAGACTGGAGTTACTCAGGGAAGTAGTTCACCTTAGCCTAGACCTTGGAGATCCTGGGCCAGTGAAGAATGCCTCTATTCTGTGGGCCCTAACTTGTCTACAAGACACAGCATTCAACTAAATGTACAAAAGGTAGAGACAGTAACAGCTTTCACCAAGCCTAAAACAAAGCCAAATCATAAGTATACTTACAAGTATACACATATAGACATACTTAAAATCTTACTAAATAAAATTACTTTTTCATCTATCTATCCTAGCTATTTTTCATAATACATTCATGTTTTCATATTTTGGGTATAATCTCAATCACAGTAATTTCTTTCTTGGAAATTTTTATATTCATGAATATTGTTCTATCTCCATGTAGGAAAGTTTCATGCAAAACAGAAGCAGATTGAGCTGTGTAAAGTTCTGGGGTCACCTCCCTTGACTCCCTGTACCTTTGGCTCACTGATGGCTTGGCTGGGCTGCTCAATGCAGCACACTCCTCCCTTCCGGCCCAGGGAACTGCCCAGAGCTTGACCTCTGAGGCTGCCAGCACATATGCACAGTGCTGCACAGGCCAGACCATCCTAAAACACTAATGATGCATTAGGGAACTGCATACCAGCAGCATTAAATTATGAATTAGGCTGTATATGTGGAACCCAGGCTTATGCAAGTCAGTGAAATATTAATGAACTATGCAGATGGCTGCATCACACACTGTTCAGCAGTGCCCTGAGCCCACAGCAGTTAATAACAAGCAGCTTTGTCCTGTATTGTACTTGGAATGAGAAACCCAGAAAACATTTTTTAAAAAAGAAAAATAGGAAAAAAATAGAAAATATAATAAAGCCAGAAAATAGAGGAAAAAATTCTGGTGTCAGTTAATATACTGACAACAAAATTTTTCTGAGGACCTTGCAGACAGCAGTCACTTGGGGAGCCTACCCATGTCATCAGGCTGCCTCCTCCAACTGGGATTTAGCCAGAAAGAACACTCTTGAATCAGGCAGACTCCATAGAAACACCAAAGGGGAAGCGGGTCACAAGATTCAAGAGAAATAGTTATGAGGTATGAATGTGAATCATCAGGCTCAGGATGGACAGCTATATTGGATCCCTCCTGAGAATGACCTAGGAAATGAGCTATAAAAAGGGGATTTTCCCATATTTCAGGGAAGAAACTAGAAAGGAGGTTACATGCTAGGAAAACCTCTCCACTAAATAGCTTATATTCCTTTGTCTCTTATTGTCCTGATGTTGCTAAACTCCTCTATATGCTAAGGCACTAATGGGGTATAGGTAAGTGAAAGACCAGGGAGTTGCCCTTCACCTTAATAGAGTTGGAAACCGCAGAACTTGAACAGCTAATTTGTAGTACAAGTATTTGTACCACAGAGATCCATCAAACGGCTTCTGGGAAGAATGGGTCTTAAGTGGTTGTTTTGGCCTCAAATATTGGCCATTTTTCAAATGTTGCCTTTTCTGAAAGTGGCATGGGCCAGAGAAAGAGCCCTGACTGAGGTTTTGGTCTGGGATCCATGTAGTAGGGAATAAATCAGAAATAACAATACTGTGATGGCCTTACAATAAAATTACAAATGAAAACATGTATGTCTGCTACAAATAACTACTAGTGCCAAGTCCTGTCAATGAAGATGACCAAGCATAGGAAAATTGATCAATATCTTTTATCATTTTTGATAGAGATAGGGATACAGAGCAAAAGAACGTAGTAACAAGTCAGACCTGACCATATTTCCTTCAAAATGTACAAACATTATTGCAGAGAGAAATTGACAAAATGAATAAAGACAGGAGAGGAACCCAGAGATTAACCAGAAACAGGAAAGGAACCCAGATAATATCCAGCTGTTAAAGGCAGCAGGGCTTCTGTTGGCAGGGAGAGACAACTGCAGATGCAGAGAGCCTCTTATAGGGCCAAGTCACAAAATTTCATTTGCAGGCACTTACCCTGGGCCACAGCAGAGGGAGGGCAGAGTGGGCTAGAGATTCTTGAGAAGAGTCTGGGATTGGTGGCTCTGGGAAGAGAACTGAAGGAACAGCCACCAGGATCCCTATGCTAAGTAATTCTCCATACAGCAGGAGCCATCTTTCTCAGGCAGAGCCCTCCCCTCCAAGTGGCATCACCCCAAGGGAAAGCAATAGCTCCACCCAAAGGAGTTACTCTGCCCCACCCTGTGGTGCTTAAGCTGAGCTATTGATTACAGCTTGAGGCTATATCACTGATCAGTTTAACAACAAGGATGGAAAATACAAAGAAGAAGCCAAAATAGGAAAATAGAGAAACAGACCACAAATGAAAGGACAAGAAAATTCTCCAGAAAAGGGAACTAGATAAAATGGAGGCTAGAAATTAATCAGACAGGGAATTTAGAGTAATGATTATAAGGATAGTCAACAACATGAAAAAAGACACAGACATCATAAAAAAAAAAAGGACCAGTCAATATAAAGAATACAATATCTAAAAAATACACTGAAAAGAATAGGTTAGAAGAAGCAGAAGCATGATTCAGTGATTTGGAAGACAAGGCAGAAAAAATACCTAGGCAGAGTAGCAAAAAGAAAAAAGAATTTAAAAAATGAGGAGAACTTAAGAAACATTTTGGACAACATGAAGCTTAACAATATCTGTATCATGGGAATACCAGAAGTAGGCAAGCAAGAGACCAAGAACATATTTGGACAACCCAGCGACTGGGCTGCCCCACCCTGGGGGAAACCTAAGGCTCCGCCCCATACTATGTAACAGCCATGACTAGACCCCCCCCAAAAAAAAAGGCCCAAACAGGAGAACAGATCAAAGCCCAGAGCCAATTCATCTAAGCGACAAAGAGATAGCCAACCTATCAGATGCACAGTTCAAAGCCCTGGTGATCAGGATGCTCACAGAATTGGTTGATTTTGGTCGCAAATTAGATGAACAAATGAAGGCTACAATAAGTGAAATGAAGGAAAACACATAGGGAGCCAATAGTGATGGGAAGAAAACCGGGACTCAAATCAATGGAGTGGACCAGAAGAAAAATCAAACAACCAAACTGAAAAGAAGGAAGAAACAAGAATTCAAAAAAATGAGGAGAGGCTTAGGAACCTCCAGGACATCTTTAAATGTCCCAACATCTGAATTATAGGGGTACCAGAAGGGGAAGAAGAAGAGCAACAAGTGGAAAACTTATTTGAACAAATAATAAAGGAGAACTTTCCCAATCTGGCAAAGGAAATAGACTTCCAGGAAGTCCAGGAACCTCAGAGAGTCCCAAAGAAGTTGGACCCAAGGAGGAACACACCAAGGTACATCATAATTACATTAGCCAAGATTAAAATGAAGGAGAGAATTCTGGAAGCAGCAAGGGATAAGGGGACAGTCACCTACAAAGGAGTTCCCATTAGACTGTCAGCTGATTTCTCAAAAGAGAACTTACAGACAAGAAGGGGCTGGAAAGAAGTATTCCAGGTCATGAAAGGCAAGGACCTACATGCAAGATTGCTCTATCCAGCAAAGCTGTCATTTAGAATGGAAGGGAAAATAAAGTGCTTCTCAGATAAGGTCAAGTTAAAGGAGATCATCATTACCAAGCCCTTATTCTATGAAATGTTAAAGGGACTTATCTAAGAAAAAGAGGATAAAAATATGACAGTAAGAAGACAGCAAACTCACAGATATTAATAAGCACACCTAAAGCAAAAGCAAACTAAGCCAACAGCTAGAACAGGAACAGAACCACAGAAATGGAGATCACATGGAGGGTTAGCAACAGGGGAGTGGGAGGAGGAGAGAGGGGGAAAAGGTGCAGAGAATAAGTAGCATAGATGGTAGGTAGAAAATAGAGAGGGGGAAGGCAAGAATAGTGTGGGAAATGTAGAAGCTGAAGATTTTATGACACATGGACATGAACTAAAGGGGGGGAATGTGGGTGGGAGGGGATGTGCAGGGTGGAGGGGAATGATGGGGGAGAAATGGGACAAATGTAATAGCATAATCAATAATATATATATAAAAACATATTTGAAAGAGTGATGACCAAAAATATCCCTAATCTGGTGAAAGAAGAAGACACACAAGTCCAGGAAGCTCAATGAGTCCCAAACAAGTTGGACTGAAAAAGGCCTATACAGAGACACGACATAATTAAAATGATGAGGCTTAAAAAGAAGGAGAGAATCCTAACAGCTACAAGAGAAAAGCATGTAGTAACATACAAGGGAGCACCAATTAGACTGTCATCAGATTTCTCAATAGAAACATTTCACGCCAGAAGGGAGTGGCATGAAATATTCAAGGTGATGAAAAGCAAGGACCTACAACCAAGTTCATTTATCCAGCAAGGCTATCACTTAAAATTGAAGGAGAAATTAGGAGCTCCCCATACAGGAAAAAGATAAAAGAGTTTGTTAACACCAAGTTGGTATTGTATCAAATGTTAAAGAGCTTGCTGTGACAAGAAGAAAAAGAGAAAGAAAAAAATCAGAGGAAAACAATCTAATGATAAAATGGCACTAAATACATATCTATCCAGAAACACCTTAAATGTAAATGGCTTAAATGCTCCAACCAAAAGACATAAGGTAGCTGAATGGATAAGAATTCAAGACCCATAAATATGCTGCCTCCAAGAGACCTATTCAGATAAAAAAATACACATAAACTAAAAGTAAAGGGATGGAAAAAGGTATTTATACAAATACAAAGAAAAAAAAAGCTGAGGTACCAGTACTTTTATCTGACAAAATAGACCTGAAAACCAAGGCTATAGCAAGACACAAAGAAGGACACTGCATAATGATAAAGGGAACAATCCAATAAGAGGATATAACCCTACTAAATACTTATGCACCCAATACAGAAGTACCTAAATATGTGAAGCAAATATTGATGGACATAAAGGGAGAGAGAGACAGAAATACAGCCATAGTAGGGTATTTTAACACCTCGTTGACTTCAACTGATAGATCTCCCAGCCAGAAAATCAACAAGGAGACAGCAACTTAAAATGACACACTAGACCACATGGATTTAATTGATATCTACAGAGCATTTCACTCTAAACCAGCAAAATATACATACATACTTTTCAAATGCACATGGAATATTTTCTAGGATAAATGCCATGTTAGGGCAGAAACAAAACTCAATAAATTTAAGAAGATTAAAATCATATCAAACATCTTCTCTGACCATAATTCTATGAAACTAGAAATCAATCACAAGAAAAAAACTGAAAAACACATAAAGACTGGGAAGCTAAAAAACATGTTATTAAACAATGAGTGGATCAACAATGAGATCAAGGAAGAAATGAAAAGATAGCTTGAAACAAGTGAAAATGAGGACACAACAATCCAAAATCTATGGGACACCAGAAAAGCAATTCTTAGAGGAAAACTCATAGCATTACAGGCCTATCTCAGAAGAAGGAGAAGAAGAGAGAGGAGAGGAGAGGCGAAGAGAAGAGAAGAGAAGAGAAGAGAAGAGAAGAGAAGAGAAGAGAAGAGAAGAGAAGAGAAGAGAAGAGAAGAGAAGAGAAGAGAAGGAGAAGAGAAGAAGAAGGAGGAAGAGGAAGAAGGAAAAAGCTCAAATAAACAGTGTAACTTTACACTTAAAGGAACTAAAAAAGAACAACAAACCCCAAAGTGAGTAGAAGGAAGGAAATAATAAAGGTAATAGCAAAAATAAATGAAATAGGGTCTAAAAAAGATACAAAAAATAAATGAATCCAAGACCTTGTTCTTTGAAAAGATTGACAAAACTATAACCAGACTCATCAAGAAAAAAAGAGAATACGCAAATAAATAAAATCAAAATTAAAGAGGAGAAATAACAACTGACACCAAAAAAAATACAAAGGATTGTAGGAAAAATGTTATGTACAACTATATGCCAACAAACTGGACAACCTGGACAAAATGGATAAATTCCTAGAAATATATAATCTTCTAAAAACAAATCAGGAAGAATCAGAGAATCTGAAAAGGCAGATTACACTAGTGAAATTGAAGCAGTAATCAAAAAACTCCCAACAAACAAAAGCCCTCATCAGGGCTTTTTGGACCAGATAGCTTCACAGGTGAATTTTACCAAACATTCCAAGAAGAATTAACACCTCTCCTCACACTATTTCAAAAAATTCAAGAGGAGGGAAGGTCCCCAAACTCATTTTATGAGGCCAACATTATCCTAATTCCAAAACCAGATAAAGACACTACAAAGAAAGTAATTGCAGTCCAATATCCCTGATAAACATAGATGCTAAAACTCTCAACAAAATATTAGCAAACTGAATACACCAACACATCAAAAAGTTCATGCACCATAATCAAGTGGGATTTATTCTGGGAATGAAAGATTGGTACAACATTCACAAATCAATAAATGTGACTCACCACCTAAACATTGTGTGACTCACCACCTAAACATTCATTGTGTTTATCCTAAACAAAATGGAGGATAAAAACCACATGAACATATCAATAGATGCAGAAAAAGCATTTGGTAAAATCCAGGACCATTTACGATAAAAACTCTCAGTAAAATGGATTAGAGAGAATATACCTCAACATAATAAAGACTAAATATGACAAGCCTCCTGCCAGCATCATGTTCAATGGGCAAGCACTACCAGTGTTTCCCTTAAGATAGAGAACAAAGCAGGGATGTCTGCTTTCACCTCTCCTATTCAACATAGTACTGGAAGTCCCAACCACAGCAATCAGACAAGAAAAAGAAATAAAAGGCATCCAAATTGGAAAGGAAGAGGTAAAACTGTCTTGATATGCAGATAACATGATACTGTATGTAGAGAACCCCAAGGATTCCACCAACAAACTACTATAACTGATAAATGAATTCAGCTAAATAGGATACAAAATTAATATCCAGAAATCAGTTTTATTTTTATATGCCAATAATGAACTAATAGAAAGGGAAATTAAGAAAACAATCCCACTCACAATTGGTTTTAAAAGAATTAAATACCTAAGAATAAACCTAACCAAGCATGTAAAAGACCTTTACTTGGACGGTTATAAGACTCTAAAGAAAGGAACTGAAAAACAAACCAATAAGTAGAAGCACATAGCATGTTCATTGATAACAAGAATTAACATCATTAAAATGTCAATACCACCCAAAGCAAGCTATAGATCCAACACAATTCCTATCAAGATTCCAATAACGTATTTCACAGAACTAGAACAAATATTTCAAAATTTTATGTGGAGCCACAAAAGGCCTGTCATAGCAACAGCAATCCTGAGAAAGAACAAAGTTGGAGGAATCATGCTACCTAATATTGGACTGTACTATAAGGCCATAGAAATCAAAACAGCCTGGTACTAACATAAAAACAGACACATAAATCAATGGAGCAGAATAGGTAGCCCAGAAATAAACTCACAACTTTATAGTCAATTAATATTTAACAGAGGAAGCAAGCACATACAGTGGGTTTGAGATTGTTTATTTAATAATTGGTGTTAGAAACATTAAAAAGGTATGTGCAGAAAAATGAAACTAGACTACCTTCTTCCACCATACACAATAAATTTAAAATGAATTAAAGACTTAAATGTTCAACCCCAAACCTTAACAATCCTAGAAGAAAACATAGACGGCAAAATCTTAGACATTGCTCTTAGGAACATTTTATCAGATATATCTCTCTAGGCAAGGGAAATAAAAGAAAAAATAAACAAATAGGACTAAAAACCTAAAATGCTTTTGCACAGCAAAAGAAATCATCAACAAAAAAAAAGATAACCCATAGATTGGGAGAACATATTTGCTGATACATCTGATGAGGGTTTAATATCCAAACCAAAAAAATCAGATGACTCTATTAAAAAATGGGCAGAAGACTTGAATAGACACTTCTCCAAAGAGGACAGGCAGATGGCCAATGGATATATGAAAAGATGCTCAACATCACTAATCATCAGAAAAATGCAAATTAAAACCACAGTGAGATACCATCTCACACCTGTCAGAATAGTTATCATCAATAAATCAACAAACAAAAGCGTTGGCTAGGATGTGGAGAAAGGGGAACTCTTTTGCAATGTTAGTGGGAATGCAGATTGGTGGAGTCATTGTGGAAAGTACTATGAAGACATCTCATAAGATTAAAAATGGATCTGCCTTTTGACCCAGCTATCTCACTTCTGGGAATATATCTGAAGGCATCTAAAACACTAATATGAAAAAACATAAGCACCCTTATGTTCATTGCATCATTACTTACAATCACCAAGATATGGAAGCAGCCCAAGTGTGCATCAGTAAGTGAGTGGATAAAACAACTATGAGACATTTACACAGTGAAATACTACTCAGCCATAAAAAAAGAAGAAAATTTTACCCTTTGTAACAGCATGGATGCACCTGGAAAATAGTATGCTAAGTGAAATAAGCCAATCAGAGAAAGACAAATGCCATATGATTTCACTCATATGTTGTGGAGGGGCTCCACCCACAGAGCCCCATCTGTCCATCACAGATGAGAAAAAAACTACCAAGACATGATCTGTTTGGGGAGGAGAGGTGGCCGATCTCTCAAAGGAGAAGGACCAAAAGCCCCTTCCTCAATGGCTTTATTAGGTTCATAATATACAGGAATACAAGTAAAGCTCATCAATCAATGTCAGGTGGCAAGGATCAAACAATGGATAACATTTCAAAGAAATCTGAGGGCTTAATCTGAGTCAGTGTCTGCCAGGTAAGGGGGTTGCAAAAACTTTGGGAGACATACTCATTTCCTCCTTGGGCCCTTACAATTTAAATGAGAGCACTCTTAGCAAAGCAGGTTTCACAGGACTTTACGAATTCTTTCTTATGCCCGATCACCCAGGGAACTACTCTGGCCAGCACAGGGGGACACTACCCTCCATCCTAGTTTCAGGCTTAAGCAGATTAGAGCCAGGAAGCAAGATATAAGGAAGACTTCTCCAAGATGGAAATGGGGACTCAGGCTATGTCAGAATAGCCAGTGGGCAAGGGTCCATCACCCCCTCTTTGCTGCAACCCCCCGAGTTCTTCCTTGAGGGCCTTCCAAGTGGTCGTGCCTGACTTGGGTTGCCCCTCCCTTGAGGGGTCTTACCCGTCATTGGCTAATTGACCAAGCATTGGGGGCCAGATATGGATGAAGCATGATGTGGACACCGGACAGCAGTGTCCGTGTCATTATGGTTGAAATAAAACATACACACGGACTACCGAGGCTGGTGAAGGAAAAAGGACGACAGCATGGCTTTTCTCTCAAGGGGAGCAAAAACCACGGCCTCCGCCATGACAGGCCTTTATTTTATTTTTCCTCACATTACAAGATGGTCCTCACTCACTATCCACAGGTTACAACCAAGGAGCCCATGCCCATCATCACATCACAGAAGAAGGATATTAGCAAATGAAAAGGCAAAAGTGGTTGAGCCGGTTACACTGGTCCCTGCAAGGTTTAGCACTTGCAGGGTGAGGGAGTTTTCAGCAAAAGCAAGACTCAGAGCAGCCTAGGTATATTGCAAATCTGATTAACCACCAGAGAACCTATCTGTGGGCTTGGGTCCTGTGCATCTCTGAGTGGGAGCTGAGCCCACACCATGCAGGAGGGTCTGCCACAGAAGCAGAAGTGGTGCTCCTGCCAGGGAGATAAGCTTTGTCTCCTTAGTGGCTCAGGTCATCATAACAGAACAGACTCAGATGAAACAGGTACCCTGGGCTCTTACTCGGCCTAGCCATGGGGTGGGGGTTACAGCTCCTGAAACCAGGTGAAACAGTCCCCAACAATATGTGAAATCTAATGAACAAACTAACAAGCAAAATAGAGACAGACTCATAGATAGAGAGTAAGATGACAGCTAAGGGTTGGGGAGAGATTAGAGTGTTGAAGTATTGAGCAAAGAACACAAAGTGCTCTGGACATGTACAACAGTGTGGTGATTGCCAGGGGAGGTGGATATAAGGAGATTAAATGACAATGGAAAAATACAATAAAAATAAAATGGTAAAAAAATCAAAAATGAAAATCAAAAATTTTAACTTCATCCAAATAAAACTGCTACATATCAAAACATAGAATTAAGTAAAGTGCACTAATTAATGAAATAGAAAATAAATGAATTAAGGACTTAATTTAAGACAGAATAGAGAATAGACAGGAATGGAACAAAGATTACCTAAAGAAAGTCAAAGGTATAAATTAATGAGAGTGACATGAAAAGAAAAGCAAAAATGCAAGAGAGTAACACCAAAATTAAGTTTTTTTCTAAAGAAAGTCAAATCATACACAAAGCTGCACCAAGGCTAACTTTTCAAAAAGAAAGAAATGCAAAGCATAAATAAAAATAGGATACCACAGGAAATATTATAAGCGATTATGTACTTATACACTTGAAATCTTAGATCAAATATAAATTTTCTTAAAATGTGTATGTATAAATTATAAAATTTAACTCAAGAAGAAATTCAAATAGAAAAGAGCAATAACCATGGATTTCATAGCCAAAATCACCCTCCACACTGGAAAATTTTAAAAAAACACACCAATGTAATGACACTTTTTAAGTGAGTTTTGCCAAACTATCAAAGAATAAAAAATTCCTATTTTACACCAAGTATTTCAATGACAAAAAAGTAAACTCTATAAATAAATGTCATAAGGCTAATATAATCTTGATTTTAATAAAAACTACAAAGACAGTGTAAGAAAATCATGAAATATCATTTACAATAAACATAATAATAGAGAATAAATTATGTTTTTGAAAAATGTTTTAAAAATAGATAGAGTGTATCATGATTAAATATTTTTGTGGCTAAATTATAGTATGTCCCAGTAAAATGTTCACAATATATAAAGGAAACAAGCATTTCATAAAATTCAATACTAATTCATCATTTATAAAAATCTCTTAGTAAACTAGGGGAAAAATTTCCTTAGGGGGGTAAAGGTTATCTAACAAATGTAATAGTAAAACTTTACAGAATTCTCACTAAAGTCATGAACAAGAACACCCATGATTCTAAAAACAATTTTACTGAATATGCTAGAGAAAGCAATAACATAACAAAAGAAAAGAGAAATTAAAAATGTGAAGAGGTTTTAAAAACTGTTTTTATTGGTATGATTGTCTATTTAGAAAAATCTAAGAAATCTATGTGAAACTAATAAAACTAATAAGAGAACCCTGGGGAGGTTGTTGAATACTAGATTCACCTACAAAAGTCAGCAGTGTTCCTATCATGCAGAAATAACAAATAATGAAATGTAGTAGAAAAAAAGAATAACCCTCAAATTATGCAGAACAAGAGAGAAAACTTTTAAGGTACCTAGCAGTTTATCTAAGAAATGGTGTGTAAAGCTTCTATGAATACAATGTAAAATACACTTAAATGATATAAAAGGAAACTAACAGTGATGTACATTATGTTTACAAATTTATGGACTCAAAATCATAAAGATGTTAATTCTTACTAATAAAAACAGTAGTTTGAAAATACCATAGATCAATGACAGACAAGAGAAGGTAGGATGTTATAATAAGTGAATTTGAAGATAAGTAGAAATTATTCAATCCAAAGAAAAGGGAGGGGAAAAATAGAGAAAACACAAAAATCTGAGAACAAAATCAATCAGCTAATATAGATGTAATAAGGGGGATAAAACTAAGAGAAAGAGAATACATAGTGGATGAAAGCATACTAAATTTGATGAAAAACATTAACTTATAGATTTAAGAAGATCTAAAAATCAAAATAGCTTAAACATAAGGAAAACCACATCTAGGTACATTGTAATCAAACTTCATGAGGTGAATTTTTAAAAATCACCTAAGAAAACAATTTTTTTAAAAAAGATTCAACTTCTCATTATAATGATAGAGTAGGCAAATTCACTGCTCACATCCTCCCACAACCAGATCAAAATTACAACTACAGAACAACCATCAGTCTCAACCTCCTGAAATCTAGCTGAACATAAGTCCTATAATGAAGAATACACAGGAGAAGCCACATCAAGACTGATTGTAATGGCAGAGGTGTGAAACGGACTAGTACACACACACATTAAAAATTGGAAGGGATATCTCAGGTCACCCTGAGGAGCTAGGGGTTCCAACCCCACACCAGGCCTCCTAGCCCAAGGTTCCAGCGCTGGGAGGAGAGGTCCCCATAGCTTTTGGCTACAAAATCAGTAGAGATTATGACTAAGTGAGACAGAGGGCATCTGGAGTCCCAGGCATTTCTCTTAAAGAGCTCATGCATGGCCTTACTTGGTCTTACTCACAGCTCTAGCACTGGGGCAGTAGTTTGAAAAGCATGAGGGCCATATGGAAAGAAACTGAATTGTCTGGATTTGGAGCTA
>PVKU01011310.1:0-44417 GCA_004027475.1 Anoura caudifer | reverse complement strand
TGCCTGCGTGCCCGCCCGCACCTCCGCTTTTTCCTGCCGCGACTCCGCCCCTCTTACCGGTCTGGATGAATCGTTGTTGGACTTCCAAACAGTTTGATTTTCTGAGTTCTGGTTGTTTTCTTGTTTCTAAATCTTTGTTGTCCTTAATTTGGTTGTGAGAAGAGGCACAGTGCGTCTGCCTATGCCTCCATCTTGGCCGGAAGTCCGACTCTGTTAGCTTTTAAAGAATTACTGTAGTCCTGGCTGGTGTGGCTCAGTGGATTGAGTGCCAGGCTGCGAACCAAAAGGTTGCCGGTTCAATTCCCTGTTCAGGGCATGTGCCTGGGTTGCAGGCCAGGACCCCAGGTGGGGGAATGTGAGAGGCAACCAATCTATGTATGTCTTGCACATCGATGTTTCTTTCCCTCTCTTTCTCCCTCCCTTCCCTTCTAAAAAAATAAATAAATAAATATTAAAAAAATAAAGATATTATAATCTTAAAACCAGTTTTATTTTATTATTATGTTCACATATATTATGTTCACATAACATAATGTTAACTATTTTTATTTTTTTAAACATTTTATTTATTTATCTTTAGAAGGGAAGGGAAGGAGAGAGGGAGAGAAACATCAATGTATGGTTGCCTTTCGTGCATCCCTTGCCAGGAACTGGCCTGCAACCCAGGCATGTGCCCTGACTGGGAATCGAACCACGATCCTTTGGTTCACAGGCCTGCACTCAATCCACTGAGCTACACCAGCTAGGGCAACATTAACTATTTTTAAATGAAGAAGTCAGTGACATTTAGCAACCACCACTTCTATCTAGTTTCAAAACACTTTTCTCATTCCAAAATAAAACCCTGTACCTTAAGTAGTTACTCCCCATTTTTCTTTCCGCCAGTCCCTGGTAACAGTCAGCTTGCTTTCTGTCTGTATGGATTTACCTGTCTGCATATTTCATAAAAATGGAATCATACAATATGTGATTTTTTGATTCTGGCTTTCACTTAACATAATGTTTTCAAAGTTCATCCACTGTGTAGCCACATTTTGTTTATCCATTCATTCATTGATGGACATTTGAATTACTGCTGCTTTTTATCTATTGCGATTAATGTTGCCCTGAACATTTGTGTGTAAGTGTTTGAGTACCTGTTTCTAGTTCTTTGTGATTTTCTGTTCTGACAGTGGAATTCCTATATTATATTTTAATTTTATGTTTAACTTTCTGAGGAACCACCAAATTGTTTTTCACAGTGCCTGAACTATTTTACATTCCTACCAGTAATGTATGAGGGTTCTAGTTTCTCTACATTCTGTCAGTACTTGTTATTTTTAAAATTACAGCTATTTTGGTATCTCATGGTGGTTTTACTTTGCACTTCCCTAGTAACTAGCGAAGTTGCATCTTTTCATGTGCCTCTTGGCTATTTGTATGTTTTCTTTGGATAAATGATGTTTGCCTTTTTGTTATTGAGTTGTGAGAGTTCTTTATATATTTTGGATATTATACTCTTATCACATAGATGACTTTTTCTCCCACTCATCTTTTCACATTCTTTTTTAAAAAAATAATATTTTATTGATTATGCTATTGCAGTTGTCCCAATATTCCCACCTTTGCCCCCCTCCACCCAGTACCACCCCATTCCTTCCACCATCCCCCCCTTAGTTCATGTCCATGGGTCATGCATATAAGTTTGTTGGCTACTCCATTTCCTATACTGTTCTTAACCTCCCCCTGTCTATTTTCTCCCCCAGCCAATTTGTTCTTTCTTTTCACATTCTTAATGCCCTTTGATGCACAGTAGTTTTTAATTTCGATGAAGTCCTGTTTATTTTTCCCTTTGTTGCTAATGTTTTTGGTGTTATGACTAAGAATTTGGCATATCTTGCCAATTTCAAAGTCATGAAGATTTACCTCTGTTTTACCATTTTAGCTCATATATTTAAGTTGTTAGTCCATTCTGTGTTATTTTTGTATATGGTATAAAGAAAGAGTCCAGTGAGGACTCTTTAAAAACAAAAGCTCAGGCAACCTTTTGGCTTCCTCTCGAATCTCTGTCTGGTTCAGCCTCCTCACCTCCACTCCAGCCTCTACCATGTCTACAAGGGTGTCCAATAAGACCTACAAGGTGAACACTTCTGGCCCCCAGACCTTAGCAGTTGCTTGTACTCAAATGGGTCCCACACCCACATCAGCTCCTCAGCCTTTTCCTGGTTGTCCTGGACCCCAAAGTGAATCTGGCCAGGGGTTACAGCAAGGCTAGGAGTATGGGGACCATCACAGCTATCTAAGTGGCCAGAGCCTGCTGAGTCCCTGAAGCTGAGGTGGACCCCAGCATCCAGGCTATGCACAACCAAGAGAAGGAGCAGATCAAGAGCCTCAACCACAAGTTTGTTTCCTTTTATCAATAAGGTGCAGAGTCTGAAGCAGCAGAATAAGATTCTGAAGACCAAGTGGAACTTCCAGCACCAGCAGATGACTCACAATAACATGGACAGCATATTCAAGAGCTACATTAACAACCTTCAGTGGCAGCTGGACACACTGGCCCAAGAGAACTGAGGCTGGAGGTGGAGGTTGGCAACATGCAGGGGCTGGTGGAGGACTTGAAGAATAAGTACAAGAGTGAGATCAACAAGCACTCAGAGTTGGAGAAAGAATGTGTCCTCATCACAAAGGATATAGATGAGGCTTACATGAACATGATTGAGCTGGAGTCCCACCTGGAAGGGCAGACTGATGAGATCAACTTCTACAGGCAGCGGTAGGATGAGAAGATTCATGAGCTGCAGTCCCAGATCTCTGACACATCCGTGGTGCTGTCAACAACCACTTCCTGGAACTGGACAGCATCATTGCCAAAATCAAGGCCCAGCATGAGGAGATAGCCAACCACAGCTGAGCTGAGGCTGAGACTGTGTACCAGATCAAATATGAGTAGCTGCAGACATTGTCTGGGAAGCACAGAGATGACCTGCGTTGCACGAAGACAAATTTCTGGGATGAACTGGAACATTAGCCCGCTCCCAGCTGAGATCAGGGGCCTCAGAGGTCAGAGGGCTTCTCTGGGGACCACCATCACTGATGCCAAGCAGTGTGGGGAGCTGGCTGTCAAGGATCCTTAGGCAAAGGTGGCTGAGCTGGAGGTCACTCTGAGAACCACTAAGCAGGACATGGCCTGACAGCTGCACGAATGCCAGCTCATGAACATCCAACTAGCTCTGGATGTGGAGATCGCCACCTACCACAACTTGCTGGAGGGTGAGGGAAACCAGCTGGAGTCTGGGATACAGAACATGAGTATCCATACCAGGACCACCAGTGACTACTCAGGTGGGCTGAGCCCAGCTTATGGGAACCTCAGCTGTGGCCTGGGCTTCTAGACCAACTTTTCTCTGATGGGTGCTCTTGCTCCTTCAACAGCACCAGCACCAGCTCCTTCAAGAGAATGGTTGTGAAGAAGATTGAAACCTAAGGTGGGAAGCTGGTATTTGAGTTATCTGATGTCTTGCCCAAGTGAACAACTACTGTGGTCCCTACTGCCCTAAGAGCCTGTGAGAAAGGAGCTGTGCAGGGAGAATGGTGGGCATAGGCTCAGCCCCAGTCCTCAGCTCACCCTTGGGGTAGAGGAGTTTACATGCCCCCAACTAAATCATGTGGGGTTTTTTTCCCCCAAAATATCATCTCAGCTGGCTCTGTCAACCCTAAAGGAAAATAATGATATAAAAATAAAAGCAAAATGTTATGAAACCTTCACTTTGTACTTTTTTGAAAAATATATAATCTTAATTATATTTTTCCATTACCATTTAGTCCCTTTATACCTCCATCCCCCCAGCACTCACCACCCTGTTGTCCATGTCCATGAGTCCTTTTTTGCTCAATCCTCCACCTCCTAACTTCTACTCCCAACTAGCTGTCATCTGTTCTCCATCTATGAATCTGTCTCTGTTTTGCTTGTTAGTTCAGTTTGTTCATTAGACTCCACATATGAATGAACTCATACGGTATTTGTCTTTCTCTGACTGGCTTATTTCACTTCATATAATGTTCTCCAGGTCTATCCACACTGTTGTAAAGGGTAACATTTTCTTCTTTTTATGTGAGTGAGTAGAATTCCATTATGTAAATTCCCCATAGTTGTTTTATCTACTCATCTATTGATGAATACTTGGGCTGCTTCCATATGTATCTTGGAGATTGTAAATAACGCCACAATGAATATAGGGGTGCTTATGTTTTTTCTCATTAGTGTTTTGGGTTCCTTCAGATATATTCCCAGAAGTGGGATTGCTGGGTCAAAAAGTAGATCCATTTTTAATTTTGGGGGGTATCTCCATATTGCTTTCCAGAGTGGCTGCACTAGTCTGCATTCCCACCAACAGTGCAAAAGGGTTCCCCTTTCTCTGCATCCTTGCCAGCAAGTATTGTTTTTTGATTTATTCATGATAGCCATTCCAACAGGTGTGAGATTGTATCTCATTATGGCTTTTATTTGCAGTCCTCTGATTAGTGACGTTGAACACCTTTTCATACGTCTGTTGGCCATCTTCATACATCTGTATGTCCTCTTTGGAGAAGTGTCTGTTCAGGTTCTTTGCCCATTTTTTAATTGGGTTGTTCGTTTTTTTTGGTTTTGATTTTTGTAAGTAGTTTATAAATTTTGGATATTAACCCCTTATTAGATGTATCAACAAATGTGTTCTGCCATTCTGTGGGTTGTCTTTTTATTTTGTTGTTGATTTCCTTTTGCACTAAAAAGTGCAAAAACTTTTTAGTTTGATGAATTCTCATTTGTTTATTTTTCTTTTGTTTCCCTTGCCTGGAGAGATATATCCAATGAAAATTTTCTGTGAGCAGTATCTGAGATTTTGCTGCCTATGTTTTCTTCTATAATTTTTTATCGTTTTTGGATCTAATATTTAAGTCTTTTATCCATTTTGAATTTATTCTTTTGCATGGTGTAAGAAGATGGTCTAGTTTCATTTTTCTGCATGTATCTGTCCAATTTTCCCAACACCATTTATTGAATAAACTATCTTTAGCTCATTGTATGTGCTTGCTTCCTCTGTTGAATATTAATTGACTATAAAGGTGTGGGTTTATTTTTGGTCTCTCCATTATGTTCCATTGATCTATGTGTCTGTTTTTATGCCAGTACCAAGCTGTTTTGACTACTGTGGCCTTGTAGTATAGTTTGATATTAGGTAGCGTGATTCCTCCAACTTTGTTCTTCTTTTTCAGAATCGTTGTTATGTGAGGCTTTCTTTGTTTCCATATAAATTTTGGAAATATTTGTTCTAGTTCTGTGAAATACATCATCGGAATTGTGATAGCAGTTGCATTGAATCTGTAAATTGCTTTGGGTAGTATGGACATTTTAATGATGTTGCTTTGTCCTATCAATGAAGATGATATGTGCTTCCACTTTTTTGTATCTTTTTTCAGTTTCTTTCTTCAGTGCCTTGTAATATCCGAATACAAGTCTTTTACATCCTTGGTTAGGTTTATTCCTAGGTATTTTATTCTTTTTGAAGCAATTGTGAATGGGATTGTTTTTTAATTTCCCTTTCTGTTAGTTTGTTATTGGCATATAAAAATGCAATTGATTTCTGAATATTAATTTTGTATCCTGCTACTTTTCTGAATTTATCAGTTCTAGTAGTTTCTTGGTGGTATCTTTGGGGTCCTCTATGTACAGTATGTCATCTGCAAATAAGGACAGTTTTACTTTTTTTTTCTAATTTGGATGCCTTTTATTTCTTCTTCTTGTCTGATTGCTGTCGCTGGCACTTCCAGTACTATTTTGAATAAGAGAGGTGAAAGCAGACATCCCTGTTCTGTTCCTGGTCTTAAGGGGAATGCTTGTAGTTTTTGCCTATTGAGTATGATGCTGGCCTGGGTTTGTCATATGTGGCCTTTATTATGTTTAGGTGCATTCCCTCTATTTCCACTTTGCTGAGAGTTTTTTTAAAAATCAGAAATGGGTGCTGGGTTTTATCAAAAGCTTTTTCTACACCTGTTGATGTAATCATGTGGTTATTATAATTCCTTTTGTCTATGTGGTAAATCACATTTATTGATTTGCGAATGTTGTAGCATCCTTGCATTCCCAGAATAAATCCTGCTTGATCATGTTCTTGCTCTTCCTCTTCTCCTTCTGGCACCCCTATGATTTGGATGTTGGAACATTTAAAGTTGTCCTGGAGGTTCCTAAGCTTCTCCTCATTTTTTTGATTTTTTGTTTCTTAGTTCTGTTCCAGTTGAACGTTAATTTTCTTCTTTTTATTTCAAACCATTGATTTGAGTTCCATTTTCCTTCCCTTCACTGCTGGTTCCCTGTATATTTTTCTTTATTTCACTTTATACAGCCTTCACTTCTTCCTGTATTTTGTGGCCATACTCAACCATTCCTGTGAGCATTCTGATTACCAGTGTTTTGAACTCTGCATCTGATAGGTTGGCTATCTCTTCATTGCTTAGTGTTTTTCTGGAGCTTTGATCTGTTCTTTCACTTGGGCCATATTTCTTTGATTCAGCACACCTGCTACGTTGTAAGCGGTGGAGCCTTAGGTGTCTGACAGGGCCCGGCAACCCGCTTCTCTGAGTTGTGGCACTGTGTGGAAGGGGGAGGGGTTCGAGAGGGAACAATACAGCTTACTTGGCTCTCGCCCTGCTTTCAGTCACTTCCCCTGCTTCCCACAAGCAACTGGCGCCCTTCCAGTTGCTGCCCTGGTGCTGATTCCTAGGTAGGTGGGCTTGTGTACATTCTAGGACTCCTTGGCCACCCAAACAGACTCTCTTGAGAGACTGGCTGTTTATTCCGCTGCCACAACCCCCCACAGGTTTTACAGCCAGAGGTTATGAGGCTTTAATTTCCAGCGCTGGAACTCTGGGTTGCATAGTCTGTATTGCTTACTTTCCAGTTGTTCTCCCATTTTTTATCTTTATGAGAATGTAGAACTGCCTGGTCCACCAGCCATTGCCTCACCATGTGTCCTATCCGCCCCAGTTGCCCATCTCCACCCTTCCTACCAGTCTGGATAAATGTTTCTTCTTTAATTCCTTCGTCGTCAGACTTCTATACAGTTTGATTTTCTGGTAGTTCTGGTTGTTTTTTTGTTTTTAAATTGGTTATCTTTTTTGTTGTGCCGGGTGGCAAAGTGTGTCTACCAACACCTCCATCTTGGCCACCTCCCATGGGCTATATATTGATGATTATATATGGATTCATGGATTTACTTCTTGTAACTCTTTGGTCCCCCCAGTCCTGCAGATTAGAGACTCTGTAGAGGACCACGAGGAATATTGATGATGATAGGAAGGGTTCAGGGCTGAACAAAGGGTAGAATTTTCAGGGGCTCATAGTTGCAAAGACCTTAAGGGAGAAGGAGGAGATGACTGGAAACTAGGTAACCAGAAGTCAGGGGTGGAATCTCTAAGGGCTAGAGAGGAAGTAATATATATATTTTTCTTTTTTAGAGAGGGAGAAAGAGAATGAGAGAAACATCAGTTGGTTGCCTCTTGTACATGCCCTTACCAGGGACCAAACCCACAACCCAGGCATGTACCCTGACTGGGAATCCAACTGGTGACCTTTCCATTTGTAAGACTTCTCCCAACCTACTGAGCCACACCAGTCAGGTCAGGAAGTAATATTTTCTTTCAGGCAACAAACATGACTGCAGAGTAGAAGTTAAGTGCTGGGGTGGACCAGAGGTGAACAGGTAGGGTAAGGAATATAGTTTGGGGTAAAGATGGAGGCTCAAAAGACACCACCAGAAAGTGGTGGGTTAGGGAACAGTTGAGGATTCCTTTAGTTTTGGAAATAATGCCGACCCAACTTCATTTCCAAATGAGTGCAGCTAACTGTGGTTACTTAGCATCTGTCCCAGAGACGGGTAAGGAAGAGGGGCTAAGGAAATTCCAGATTTTATTTCAACCATGACTAAAATGCTGGTTAAGTTTGAATTAGAAAACTGTATTCTATATCAATATTTTTGTGTGTTTGCTTTTCTTCTTATTCCTTTTTTTTAAGATTTTATTTATTTATTTTTAGAGAGGGGGAAGGGAAGGAAAAAGAGAGGGAGAGAAACATCAATGTGTGGTACACCCCACACTGGGGACCTGGCCCACAACCTAGGCATGTGCCCTCACTGGGAATCGATCCAGTGACCCTTTGGTTCGCAGGCCCATGCTCAGTCCTCTGAGCTACACCAACCAGGGCTCCTTTTATTTCTTAATAAAATTTCCTAGTAAAAAAATAGTTTTATCTCAGCTGAAGGCATGAGGAAAAGAAATTTTTCTACTTCTCATGCAGATGAGAGAATTAGGTTCTCAGTGCACACTTAGAGCCTAGGGTGGTGTGTTGTATTGGCCTTTGGCCATCTGATGGAGCAGGAGCTGGACACACAGGAGTGGAAACCTTGGAGGGAAAGTGTTGGGACTGTGGCACCAACCATGGCTAAGGACTTCTTTCCTTCTGGCCAGCCCTTCACAACACTTACAAGCTTATCATATGCAATTTTTTAAAATTTGTCAGCTCTGCATTCAAATGGCTTTAGAGAAAGGAATGGAGGAGGGGATAGATAGGACAAGTGTCAGAGCCTGAGAGGAAAGCAGAGGTAACGGCCACTGCTTTAGATGCCCTTCTGCTTTTACTAGGTAGATGGTCTACTTTTTCAAACAGAAATAAAAGTTGCCTTACAAGAAGTGATTTGGAAAGATATAAACAGAGGTGTCTTAGGTACTTTTACTTTTGTGGTATTTAAACTCTCAATTTGTATGAATGTAAATTTTTAGGTTTTTAACCACCATGTGACCTGTGCAACTTTCAGGTGCTACTTGTGAGCAGTAGTCGCCATCCAGACCGATGGATTGTCCCTGGAGGAGGCATGGAGCCTGAAGAGGAGCCGAGTGTGGCAGCAGTTCGTGAAGTCTGCGAGGAGGTATGCTGTGAGAAAATTAGCAGGTGTCCCCTGTAGTCGTGAAGCTTTCCTGTCTGTAGTTTTTCATTTATTACCACTCATGGATAAACATAACTCACGATCACTGAAGGCGTTTAACAGTTACCACGTGCCTCCTGCAGTCAGGTTCTCACATGGTAATATTTATTAGGCACCACTCTACGCAGGGCGAGGGTTCATAGTAGTGACTGTATCTGATTATACCAGACAGCCCTGTGATTTCCCTTGGATCTCTTCCAATACTGCATCTCTTACCTGTAGCAGAACATCAAGAATCAAATAGTTCATCAGCCCTGAGAAATAAGAAGAGCAGGCTGACTTGGTATAAATGGCTCATTCTCATTAACCTTTGGATGAGGAGGCGGCAGCCTTAGTTTTCCTGTTTTCTCAGCCCTGACCATAGAACAGTGGCTAAAGCAACACTTCTGTTAGCCAGAAGCTGTTAATGGTGCAGCTATAGAGATAATAGTATCTTTTTTAAAAATCACATGATACTCAACATAGATATGTTGAGTTTCTGGGCCATGCCCAGTACATCTAACTAGATACTGGAGAATAAACAGTCAGAAAAAGTAAAATCTTAGGCCTTTATTCCCTTACTTCAAGAGCTTACAGTTAGGTTGGGGAAACTAAGAAAGAGATTGCAATTCAAAACCAGGAAGAAGGAACTAATATTTCCTGCCTCTTGGGGAAAGACCATGCTCTGCTCTGCTTATGTTGTCTCATTGAGGAACTCCTAATTGGTGGTTTAAATTTCCTTACTGCCATATACTTCCCCTTACCACATCAGTAGTATTTTTAGATCCATTTTCTTGTTCCAGAGGGGATGTAAGACTGATTCTAAGGACATATAAAATGACACTTAGAAGAAGTCTAAATTCTACATTTCTTTTGGGTCCAGCACTTGCCGAAGTCCAGTTAGGCTAATCTTACCTTTGGAAACCTCCAGGAATTCTTGTGTCATTCTCATTACATATCTGGTATCTGCAATTAAATTGTAATCTCTGAGAACACAGATTATGTTTCCTACTTTAAATCTTCCCTTTCTGTGCCAAGTTCACAGCTAGGTGAACCAGAAAGTAGTTATTGATGCTTGTGTGACAGATGAAATAATGAAAACCCTGAAGAAATACCCCAAATGGAAATTATTAGCATTCTTTTTGGAGGATTCCAAAGGTTTGACTATTCAAATAAGTGTGATAGGGCTAGTTGGTGGACCTCAGCTGCATCCTTTTGATTTAAATCCATTTGGCTCCTATAGGTAGGTTCTAAGGCACTTAAGGCACAGTGATGTTTGACAGAGTACTGTGGCAGTTGTACTCTGACATTGTGGAAGCCCTGAAATAGAATGATGGTTCTAGAATTGAAAGATAGGAAAAAGTCTAGAGACCCTGTTCCAAACTTACTACTTGGTTTTAGGAGCTGTGGGGTGAACTCTGATAGCTCTACCTTTATAGGGTACATTTGGATTTGGCCATATCTTGGAAAAGCTTATATTAGTTGTTGTTACTATTCTTGTTTTGTTTTTGAGTGTTGTGGCTGGACTGTCCCTAGGTTGTGCAAGTGCCGCTAAGATGTAGAAAACTAGATGATTGCCGTAAGAAATGCAATGAGGGAGGAGGACAGGGTATAGGGTGCTACGCCTTTGTTTCCTGGAAATTTTGCACCATCCTTCAGTAGATGAAAGGGAGAATAGAGTGAAATAGGAATAAAGTGCTTGGTAAGTGAGAAAGTGAATGACCTGACACAGATAATTAAACACTATTTCTCTTATGTTCGGTGTCTGATCTACCTCCTCTCTTGAAGGGAATCCTGAGCTTAAAAATTAAACTGAGCCTGCCATTCTCAGCCCTGAAGAGTCCTGTCTGACTTTGAGCAAAATTTTCCCCTCCAGTCCAAGGAGAGTCATGCCATTACCTTGTACCTTATTCCATTATATTGAGAGGATAAAGAAATGTCTGTGACTGCTTGGATTTTAGAATAAGTTACCAAATACAAATATTTATACAAACAATTAAAAATTAAAGAAACGTGTCATTACAAAACCAAACATTTCAGTCTCTTCCACCAAAATAAAATGGAGGGGTTAGTTTTTCCAATTCCATGCCTAACAACAGAGAATAAGACTTGGAATTGGAGAGGATGTAGGTTGATGGTTTTTATTGCTCTTAAAGGGTAGCTGTAGTAAGCCGAAGTCACTGTTCAAGGATATATTTAGTTTTCAAAATGTTATGACTTTTTTTCTTGTACACATTCAAAAACTTTGTTCTTTCATAATGCTTATAGATGAAATTGCTCTTTAAGCAGAGGAGATTTTACTAGTCACTTTCTTTTTAAAGATATTATTCATTTACTTATAGAGAAATGGGAAGGGAGGGAGAAGGAGAGGGAGAGAAACACCGATGTGTGAGAGATACATTCACTGGTTGCCTCTCACACACCCCTAACTGGGGTTCTGACCTGCAACCCAGGCATGTGACCTGATAAGGAATGGAACCAGTGACCCTTTGGTTCAAAGGCTGGTGCTTAATCTACTGAGCCACACCAGCCAGGACTATTAGTCACTTTTAAGAGGCTTTTGGATCATACTTAGACCAGTTAATTGCAGACTTTCAGATGTTTCAGGCTGCATTTACAGATTTTAAATATTTGACTGCTTTTTAAAGAATTTCAGTTCTCTGACTTAAAAAAATAAAGACCCGAGACTTCAGGCCAAGATGGAGTCATAGGTGGACACACTGTGCCTCCTCGCACAACCAAAATAAGGGACAACAAAGATTTAGAAACAAGAAAACAACCAGAACTGATAGAAAATTAAACTGTATGGGAAGTCCAGCAGTCATTCATCCAGACCAGTAAGAGGGGCAGAGTTGCGGCAGGAGAGAGTGGAGGTTGGTGGACCTCGGCATGCAGGCAGCAGTGGCTAGCAGACCCCAGGCACACAGGTGGCGGCTAGCGGACCCCAGCATGGTTTGGCAACAGTACAGACCCAGTGAGGCCACGCAAGGCGGCTGGCTGACCAGGTGGTCCCACATTCGCGCTCAGATAATCCAGGCGAAGGGGAGGCGGCAGAGGGGACTGGAGTCCAAGAGAGTATGGAGCAAGCACCATTTTTCCCTCTCAGACCCCGCCCTCACATGCAGTGTCACTACCCAGTGACTGGGCTGCCCCGCTCTGGGGAACACCTAAGGCTCCACCCCTCACTACATAACAGCCTCGACCAGACCAAAAAAAAACAAAAAATGGCTCAAATGGGAGAACAGATCAAAGCCCCAGAGCCAGTTCATCTAAGCGACGAAGATGTGGCCAACCTATCAGATGCACAGTTCAAAGCACTGGTGATCAGGATGCTCACAGAATTGGTTGATTTTGCTCACAAATTAGATGAACAAATGAAGGCTACAATAAGTGAAATGAAGGAATACGCACAGGGAACCAATAGAGATGGGAAGAAAACTGGGACTCAAATCAATGGAGTGGACCAGAAGGAAGAAAGAAACAACCAAATAGAAAACAAGGAAGAAACAAAAATTCAAAAAAAATGAGGAGAGGCTTAGGAACCTCCAGGACATCTTTCAACGTCCCAACATCCGAATTATAGAGGTACCAGAAGGGGAAGAGGAAGAGCAACAAGTGGAAAACTTATTTGAACAAATAATAAAGGAGAACTTCCCCAATCTGGCAAAGGAAATAGACTTCCAGGAAGTCCAAGAAGCTCAGACAGTCCCAAAGAAGTTGAACCTAAGCAGGAACACACCAAGGCACATCATAATTACATTAGCCAAGATTAAAATGAAGGAGAGAATTCTAGAAGCAGCAAGGGATAAGGGCACAGTCACCGACAAAGGAGTTCCCATCAGACTGTCAGCTGATTTCTCAAAAGAGACCTTACAGGCAAGAAGGGGCTGGAAAGAAATATTCCAAGTCATGAAAGTCAAGGACCTACATCCAAGATTGCTCTATCCAGCAAAGCTTTCATTTAGAACAGAAGAGAAGATAAAGTGCTTCTCAGATAAGGTCAAGTTGAAGGAGTTCATCATTGCTAAGCCCTTATTATATGAAATGTTAAAGGGACTTATCTAAGAAAAAGAAGATAAAAAATATGAACAGTAAAAAGACAGTAAACTCACAGATATTAACCATCACGCCTAAAACAAAAGCAAACTAAGCAAACACTAGAACAGGAGCAGAAACACAGAAATGGAGATCACATGGAGGGTTAGCAACAGGGGAGTGGGAGGAGGAGAGAGAGGGAAAAGGTACAGAGAATAAGTAGCATTGATGGTGGGTAGAAAATAGACAGCGGGAGGGCAAGAATAGTGTGGGAAAAGTAGAAGCTAAAGAACTTATGATACATGGACATGAACTAAAGTGGGGAATGTGGGTGGGAGGGGGTGTGAAGGGTGTAGGGGAATGATGGGGGAGAAATGGGACAACTGTAATAGCATAATCAATAAAATATATATTAAAAAAATAAAGACCTCACAAAACTCTTCAACAAAAATGTCCTATGAATCTCATATATTAAACTTACAAATAAGGTGAGTCTTAGATTCTTTAAATACGAGGAGGACCAAAACCAAAACAATTTATTTGTGAAAAATTGTGTATTTTTTCTTACATATTTAAACTTTAGTCATCTTAAAAGTACTCTCCATTTGATGCAATACACCTATTGACATGTGTTTCCCACTGCTCAAAAGTTTTTGAACTTGTCGATTTTGATACCTTTTAGTGCTTCTGCCATTTTTTTTGTTTCACCTCTTCCATATCAGCAAAGCGTTTCCCTTTGAGAAATTTTTTCATCCAGGGAAACAAACAAAGGAAGAGTCTCTCAGAACCAGATCAGGGGAATAGGGAGGGTGGGACATGGAATGGGCAAATACATTGAAAGGGTCTTCAAAAAAATTCACTGAAGCTGAACACAGCCTCTCACAACAATGCCAGCTGTTACAGTTGGGTTCCTAGAACTCACCTAGCAGGGGAAGCCTGTACTACAAGGGCCCTGCCCTCCAGAAGATAATTCTGTTTTTTTTGGGGGGTGCCCTTTGTATTCCCATGGTGTATGTAAACTTAAGACTTCCAACTTAAAATCTTAAGTCAGAAATAAATTAATTATACTTTCAAAATTGAAGTTACAATCCAATAGGCCAAATTCTTTTAACACTACAAAATATGCCCTTGTTTCCTCCTTAATGTAGAATTTACTATGACTTTGATTCTCAGGCATTTTTATATTTCACTCTAAATATTTCCAGTACTGAAAGATGCTTACCCACTGAAGAAACTGGCCTTCCCTGTTAAATGAGGTCAGGACTTGGGTGCATGATGGGAAACACTGATCCAGTTCACTGTCAGTCTCTCAGGACTCTCTTACTTCACAAGACTGGCGGTCATGCAGGCCACATGTGTGGGAATGGGTATTGGGTGAGCAGTCTGCAGCATCTGGCACATCGGGCTAACTCTGTGTCTTAATGTAAGAATTACTTCTCCATGAAGTCTTTCTGATTCCACCCTGTAGACTTGTTCTTTCTGCGTGCCCAGTGCAATCTGCACTTCTAGTATCATGGTGTTGATCATCTTTTATTGGTACTGCTTGCTAAAATCTTCTCTGCTAGCCTCTATCAATACTCCGTGTAGTCAGGTAGCTTTCTTTCTTGCTCACTATTGAATCCCAGTGCTTAACATATAGCAAGTGCTTACAAAAACACAATTTTTATATTTTATAATTATTTCTACTATTAATGTGAACTCTAGAGCAGCCACATAAATGTAGTTGAGTTAGGCACTTTCAGGTTGTTAGGAGTAAACGTGCCTACAAGGCCTTCAGTTAAATGAGGAAGAACATGACAACTTTGCAGCAGCTGCCCAGCCAGGCTGTGCAGAAATGAAAACTTGGGTCACAGTGCACAGACAGGTCTTGCTCACAGTGGGTGGACATTGGACATGCCAGGTAGCACAAGCAACCTGGTCGCTACACTGGTGACCCTGCCCCTCCCTTCCAGGGTGGAGGAGCTGCCTTTCTAACCTCAGCCTCCTGGCTTCTGATTACCACTTTTTGTTTTGTGTTTTTCCTTCCTGGTCACCACTCACCTGTTAATCGACTCTATGTATCTCACTTTCAGTATTCCCAAGAGAGTCTCTGATTGGTTTTACCTAGTTATGACCTTTGGGCAGAGTTGCCAGGCCACTCGTCAGCTTCTGGACATTTTGAAGATGTCTGCTGTGCCTTTGCCCCAGTAGCTGATTTCTTATTCCTCTAGCTATGCTGAGAATGGCAGGTTCGTGTGCTATGAAAGTATAGCAACCTGTGCTTCAGTACTATCTGCAGCAGCTCTCCCAAGGGTCCTCTGTATAGAGTGAAAAGATATTTATGAATACAGGAGTATGTTTGCAACCCATTCCTAGGTGATCAATGCTGGCTACAAAACATTTATGATATGAAATCATTTATTGGGGAAGAAGTGTGTGTAACTATTTGTGTAGAAAGAATAGGATAGCACTGCTTATACACTTACTATGTGCTAAGCTCTGTTCTCAGCATTTTGCATGTATTGCCTCACTTAATTCTCACCATACCCTATGAGATAGGAACTGCTTTTATCTACATTTTATAGAGGAGAAAAAAAGACTGAGGTTCAGTGAGAGTACATAGGTTGTCCACACAAATCGTGTCCAACTAAATGTGCTCAAGTGCTTAGTAAGATTTGCATCCAGAACGTCTAGTTGAAGCACCACACTCCTAATGCTGTGCTCCTTGAAAGCATGTTCGCCCACATGTTCACAGTGGTTATCTTTAGTTCATAGATTTTCAACTTTTTCTGCATTAAACATGTGTTTATTTTGTTAATAGAAGAATGTTCTGTATAAACACAAATGGACTGAGGTTAATAAGTAGTTTATCATGGCAGGGCTAGGAACCATCAAACTCAGCCTGTTTGGAGGAAGCTTTGTTCAGCCAGCTTAAAAGTTTCGGCATAGTGTCTGAACTTCAGAAACAGGTAAATCTGTAGAGCTTGAAACATTAGCCGTTACATATAAAGGGCTAACCTATTCCCTTTTGTGAACTGGCCTCCATTTTTTTTTTCAGTTGCTTATAGTTAAAATCCTATTATAAACTCTCAAAGGGTTAGAGGAAGAGGTTTTCTCCCAGTGCCACGAGGGGCCTTGGTATCAGTGCATCTGTAGCCCAGGGCAGCAGAGGCTTGCTGGAGCAGTCATGTGATACTCTCTGTGTAATAAAAAAGAAAAGCCCCTCTTTGTGTGGTTTTCAGAGCTATTCTTTCTTGCTGATTAAGTGGAAAAGGTAAAACTGTTGGCTGACAGGAAGAAAAGAGAGAAGCTGTGTCTGAAGCTATTCTGTTTTCTGTTCATCAGTTGGTTAACATTTCCAATTCTTTTACTCTCACCTCAGCCAAATTATTACAAAGATACAGGGCATCTGAAAACTGAAACAGAAAGAGAAAATTATGTGCATACCTTCCTTCATTCTCTTCAAGGTTGACAATGTCGTGGATTATCTTTCGCCTTTAGAAAAATGTAGTCCGTGATGATAATTGAGAATGTGCGGCCAAATGCCCATTCCTTTTATCTGCTTCTTCATGTCGGCAAGGCCCACATTCATGGAACCATTTCTAGCATATAAAGTATTTGTAGGTAGCCTGATAATTTACCTGTGACATAGGCCTAGCTTTAAAAAAAACAAACAAAAAGGTAGCTTGTTCTCTCTCTCACTGTGTCCTGATAGCACATTTCTTTGCTGCTGCTTTGGCTCTTACCACTTGTTGCTTTGTCTTATAAATTCACCGTCTCAGAGATTTCTTCTGTTTAGTGGCATCTCCTTAGACTTCCTGGTACCTTGGTACCCTCCCTCAAGTTGTTGATGCACACCGTCTTACATAAAGTAACAATTTTACGCTTTCATTTAAGAAAGTTTTTTGAATGTCTGGGTGCCTTAGATAGTACAAGGATCATAACTGCCTCAAGAGTTCAGAGCTGTTTTGTAATTATTTATAGCCTTACTCATCTTATGTCAGCCTATCAAGAATTTATTGTAACCCTTCTTGATCTCATTTGTATTTTCGTATAAGAACATGGAAAATGCTATAGTGAACTTTATTTTAAAAATCTATCTTCTTATCCCAGTTTCTATACTGTGTGTTCCCTGTTCCTGCAAATAAGTGTTTATACTGCTCTCTTATATGTATCCTGGCAACCAGAAGTCTCCAAAGGGCATCTCAACACTGTCTCTTAATAGGGGCAGTTTTCCTATCTTTCGTGATACATAAGTAGAATATTTTAAAAGCTTGTGACTACTTGGGAATAATTTATGATACAATTTTGTTAACCTTTTTTTCTTAGCTCATAAGTATTTGACTCTTTTGAAATGGAGAAAAGAATGAAGGCTTTGTATGTTTGTGTTGTATTTTCATCTTTACATTCTGAACAGCTGTGAATAGAAAGTGGGGATAAAGTATCACAGAATTATTAAGGAATAACATGATTTTTTAAAAATCCAGAACTTTATTCACAAAGTATGTATCATAATATATTGAGTATTTTCAATCATTTCAACATCCTAAAACCGGGTGAAGAAATGTTTGTAGACCAGGGTCCTGCAGCTCATAAACTTGTAGGGGAGTGGGCAGGCTGGTGGCGGTGGGTGTAGCTCTGACAAAGTGAGGAAGGGACTGCCCTAGTCCCTGCTTGGGCTCAGCCAGTAGTCCTCACTGGCAGTGAAGACCCACTGTGGCTACGATGTTTCAAGAGAGACTTGAAGCTGGATTCCCCTGTCGTATCTCCTGATCTGTCAGTGTAGGCAACTAATTTTTGCAAAGTTTGTTAATCAATATAATATATGCATATAGATGACAAGAAGCAGCAACAGTAGTACTAAAAGGCGCATATTGAAAAACATCCAAAAGATATGTTCTTAATTAGGTGGATGAGCTGTGTTCCAGGTTTTTACTTTATTCTGACCCATAAACTAAGCTCCAACTTCTTAGAAGAACATAGTTTTATTTTTTTAGTCTCCTAAACAAGTGGAAGCAAATAAAGGTTTTTAACCTTGGGAATATTTGTGTTTAGTGGAAATGTTAATATGAGAAAATACTCGTATATCCCGATGTAAATTACTGTAAATCAAAAGAGATCACAAATCATCCCCATTTGTTTGTTGAAAAGCAGGCTTTATTTAGATAGCATTTTCTGAATTTCTGTTATTTAATTTATAAGGAATTTTAAATCACACAAATAGGAACTATTAGTAATAAGGTACGTGTATGGTTATTCATACCTAGTTATTTAAATTTATATTAAAAACAGGTACAAAAATAGAAGAAAATTTTTATATGTTTGAAATTGTTAAAAATAAAAAGTTGGACAGAAAATAGCCACAAATATTTATTATGTGCTAAATATATTTAAGATCTTAAGGAGGAAACTATGAAGTACACCAATATGCTGAACACCACTCTCCCTGAGATAAGTTGTGTTTTTGTAAGTACTGCCATGTCTTTATTTTTACTTGGTAAGGAGACATATTTTTAGCTCCTTTAGTGATCACATTATAAAATTTGACAATTATCATGTCTCTTGATACATTATATGTAATGATCTTATTCTGATGATTTATTCTTTTTAAATAAATTAGGAGATGTGATTTAAAATTCCAGGAGAGCCTTTGTTCACTTAACATGGACATATATTTTTGTGTGTGGAAGCATCTTTATCCTGCCCTCCTAGGAAAAGCATATGCACAAAAATAAAACAAAAATGTAAAGAGCTTTTTTTCAGGAAAAATAATTTTGACTAAATAAAATGAACATTGAAAACATACCAGGTTTCAGTGTGGAAGCTGCTGTGAGGCTGTTTTATGTTAGAGTACAGAATGAATCCCGCAGATCTCTGGCAAAGGCCCTTAAGTATATCATATTGAACCTCTTGTTTCTGGCAGCTAAGAATTCAGAAGGGGCCTTTCCTCAGTTACAATTCAGGGATGAAAGGAGATCTTGGCAAAGATGCTGCCTCCTGTGAAGGGACTGGTCAAAGTGCTGTGATAATCCTTGTGCTCAGCATTTGCTCTGTGCTCATGTGGTCCGTGGTGTACCCGTAACTCAACTCAACTCTGGCACCAGAGCAAGGAGGCCTCTTCTTTCAGAGGAAGGTGCCTCTGTTCCAAGGATGTTATAAAATGGTAAATGGCTACTCCTGGGTTACTTCTGTGATTAATTACTTTTAGAGTCAGATTTAAAATGAAAATTTTTAGTGACTGTCATTTTGGCTTTTATAAAAATACTTAAGTAGATACTCTTGGCTTTATGAAAGGTGGTATTCAAAATGTTATTACATATTTTTGTTAGTGACCATTTTATTGTAGTTTTAATATATAGGTGCTTTTGACTAGGAATTTTCATTAGTGATCATTTTAGTTTAAAAATATAGGTGCGCCCTGGCTGGCATGGTTCAGTGGATTGAGCGCCAGCCTGCGAACTGAAAGGTTGCTGGTTCAGTTCCCAGTCAGGGCACATGCCTGGGTAGAGGGCCAGTATCCAGTTGGGAGCCTGAGATAGGCAACCAATCAATGTTTCTCTTATATATCAGCATTTCTCTCCCTATCTTTCTCTCTTCCTTCCTTCCCCTTTCTCTAAAACATAAATAAATAAAATCTTTAAAATATAGGTGCTTTTTAAAAAAAATTAATGACCAAAAAACACTCGTGGAACTAGTAAGTGATTATAGCAAGGTTACAGGATATACATTTTTTTCAATTTTTAAAAGTTATTTTACACATTTATTTTTAGACAGAGGGAAAGGGAGGGAGGAAGGGAGAAAAACATGGATGGGCCAACTCTCACAGGCACCCCAGTCAGGGTCCAGCTCAGCAACCAGGGCGTGTGTCTGGACAAGGAATTGGACCAGCAGTCTTTCACTTTGCAGGACACCCAACCAACTGAGCCACACCAGTCGGAACAGGATACAAGTTGTAATATACAAAAGTAAAATGTTTTCCTATGTAACAGTCAAATGTTTTCCTAATGAACAAGTGAAATCTGATATAAAAACATGGTACCATTTACATTAGCACCCCCACAAATGAAATACTCATATATAAATCTAACAATGTATGTACAAGGTCTATATAAAAATAACTATAAAACTGATAAGAATAAAAAACTAAATACATGGAGAAATATTCCATGTTCATAACTGGGAAGACTCAGTGTTGTCAAGATGTCAGGTCTTCCTAACTTAATCTATAGATTCAACAAAGGTGTGAAGAATTGCCTGAGGGAGTTGGGGGTGCAGGGTGGATGGGGCAAACGGGGAAAAATTGGGACAATTATAATAGCATAATCAATAAAATATATTTAAAAGTAAATGTGTGCATATAGTATTCATTGATTCACAATATTCCTTTATTATCCTTTTGATTTTCATAGAATCTGTAGTGATGTACTATTTAGTTTCTCATATTAATAATTTGTGTCTTCTTTTTTCCTTATTTATCCTAGTTAGAGACTTTTTGTTGATTACTTCAAAGAACCAGTTTTTAATTCTCTTTTGATTTTCTGTTTTGAAATTTATTGATTTCTGTTCTAGTTTTATTTCTGCTTTGGATTTAGTTTGCCCTTTTTCTAGTTTCTTTTTTAAAAAATATATTTTATTGATTATGCTATTACAGTTGTCCCTATTTTTCCCCCTTTGCCCCCACCTCTACTTGGGAACTACCATTCCCTCTGGCATCCCCCTCCCTTAGTTCATGTCCATGGGTAATGAATACAAGTTCTTTGGCTACTCTATTTCCTGTACTGTTCTTAACATCCCATTGTCTGTTTTGTAACTGCCTATTTGTAATTCTGTTATCCCTGTACCTTTTCCCTCATTCTGCCTCTTCCTCCTCCGAGCTGATAACCCTTCCTGATCTCCATTATCTATGATTCTGTTCCTGTTCTGTTTGTTTGCTTAATTTGTTTTTTTTTTCAGATTCAGTTGTTGATAGCTATGAATTTATTGCCATTTTAATGTTTGTAGTTTTTCTCTTTTTCTTAAATAAGTCCCTTTAACATTTCATATAATAATGGCTTGGTGATGATGAACTCCTTTAACTTTTTACCTTGTCTGGCAAGCACTTTATCTGCCCTTTGATTCTAAATGATAACTTCACTGGAAAGAGTAATCTAGGCTGTAGGTCCTTGTTTTTCATCACTTTTAATATTTCTTGCAAGTCCTTTATTGCCTGCAAGTATCTTTTGAGAAATCATCTGACACTCTTAGGGAACTCCTTTGTAGGTAACTCTCTGCTTTTCTCTTGCTGCTTTTAAGATTCTCTTTATCATCCTGGCTGGTGTAGCTCAGTGGATTGAGCGCAAGCTGCAAACCAAAAGGTCGCCAGTTCGATTTCCAATTAGGGCACGTGCCTGGGTTGGGAGCCAGGACCCCAGTGGAGGCCATGTGAGAGGCAACCACACATTGATGTTTCTGTCTCTCTTTCTCCCTCCCTTCCCCTCTCTCTAAAAATAAATAAATAAAATGGTAAATTTAAAAAAAAGATTCTCTTTATCTTTAATCTTTGGCATTTTAATTACAATGTGTCTTGGGGTGGGCTTCTTTGGGTCCATCTTCTTTGGGACTCTGTGCTTCCTGGACTTCTATGTCTATTTATTTCCTTCACCAAATTAAGGAAGTTTTCTTTCATTATTTTTTCAAATAAGTTTTCAATTTCTTGATCTTCCTCTCTCCTTCTGGCACACCTATGATTCAGACGTTGGTATGTTTGAAGATGTCTCAGAAGCTCCTTAGCCTATCCTTATTTTTTAAAATTATTTTCTCTTCTTGCTCTTCTGATTGAATGTTTTCTTTTCCCTTATCCAAATCATTGATCGGAACCCTGGCTTCCTTCCCTTCACTGTTGGTTCCCTGTGGATTTTTCTTTATTTCCCTAGCACAGCCTTTGTTTCTTCCCTTAGGCGCTTGCCTTACTCAGTGAGTTCTCTGAGCATCCTTATCACCAGTGCTTTGAACTCTGCATCTGATAGGTTGGCTATCTCCATTTTGCTTAGTTCTTTTTCTGGGGTTTGTTCTTTTGTTTCATTTGGGCCGTATTTCTTTGTCTCCTCATTTTGGAAGCCTCCCTGTGTTTGTTTCTGTGTATTAGGTAGAGATGCTTTGCGCATGGCCTATTGTAGAAAAGCGCACCTGTAAGTTGTGTGAGGCAGAGCCTTAGGTAATTGCCAAGGCAGGGCAACCCTGTCACCACTGTGGCTCTGTGTGGGGAAGGGCTTGGAGAGGGGACATGCCTGGCCTCTGAATTTTTGCCTAGGAGGAAGCTGTCTCCTAGCACTTGCCCTGGTGTCAGTTACCTCAGTTTCTCCCTGTATGCCACTTGTGTCCTTCCAGCTGTTGCCCTTGTGCTGAATGCAAGAGGAATTGAGTCTGCATAAGTTCTAAGTCCATCGTGGGCCCTTTAAGAGTAGTCTCTTGAGAATCCCACAGTTTCTTCCCTGCCCCAACCCCCACTGGTTTTTACCACCAGAAGTTATGAGGACTTATCTTCCTGGTGCTGGAACTCTGGGCTGGGTGGTGTGGTCTGGGGCTGGGACTCCTCACTCTTGAGATATCCCTCCTAATTTTTATCCATGGCATATGGATGTGGGACTGCCCGATTCACATCTCCGTGCCTCTCCACACCACTCCACCTGCCACTCCACCTCTCCTGTCTCTGTGCCTCTCTGCATGTCTCTGTGATTCCACCCTCCTACTCTTCTGGGTGAATGTGGCTTCTTTAAATCCTTGATTGTCAGACTTCCATACAGCTGGATATTCTGACAGTTCTGGGTAATACTTCTTTTGTAGCCTAGTTGTAATTTTTTGCATTAGTTGTGCAGGGAGGCAAGGTATATTCACCAAGTCGCCATCTTGGCCAGAGATCCCTCTAGTTTCTTAAGGTAGAAGCTTAGATTACTGAGTTTAGGTCTTTCTTATTGTAATATACCATATTTTGCTGTGTATAATGGATACTTTTTGCCCAAGTTTTTGAGAGACAAATAAGGATGCACATTATACATAGGTAGTACTAATTCTGTTTCTATATGTGTTGTTAATTCTTTTGTTTATGCTTATGCATTAAAAGTGTAACTCTCAAAAGAATATTCTCTCAAAAGCAACCATATCCATAGGCAAATTAATACCCTGGAATACGATAATAGGTTTTGTTGAACTTATGACAAACTTGTGACAAAAGCAGTTTCAGCCAAAGATTCAATGAAATGCAACAAAGAGCGAAGTACTTTTTTCCTAAAAGTTTGGGCCAAAAACATGAGCGTGCATTATAAGCAGGAGCACATTATACGCAGCAAAATACAGTATGCATTCATTTTTTTTATTGAATTTATTGAGGTATGGGTTTCAAGTGTACAACTCAGTAAAACATCACCTGTACACTGCATCGTATGCCCATTACCCCAAGCAAAGTTTCTTTCAATTCCCAGTCTCACCCCTTTCCCTCTGGCTGTCACCACACTGCTGTCTGTATCTGTGTGTTTTTATATATATTATACCTTTTTGCTATAAATTTCCCTTTAAGCACTGCTCTCACTGCATCTCATAGATTTTGGTGATTTGTGTTTTTATGTCCATTTAGTTCAAAGTATATTAAAATCTCTTAAGATTTCTTCTTTAACCTATGTGTTATTTAGCAGTGCATTGTTTAATCTCCAAATATTTTTGATTCTCTAGCTATCTTTCCCTTTACTGATTTCTAGTTTATTTCTGTTGTGGTTTAGAGCGTATGTTGTGTGATTTCTATACTTTTTAATATTTTATTTATTTATTTATTTTTAGAGAGGAAGGGAAGGAGAAAAAGGGGGAGAGAAACATCAGTGTATGGTTGCCTCTCATGCGCTCCCCACTGGGGACCCAGCCTGCAGCCCTGACTTGTGCCCTGACTGGGAATTGAACCATCAACCCTTTGGTTCACAAGCCAGCGTTCAGTCCACTGAGGCACACCAGCCAGGGCTGATTTCTATACTTTTTAATAGGTATGTTTTATGGCCCAGAATATGGTCTATCTTGGTGAATATGCCATGTGAGTTTGAGATGAGTGTGTTTGGCTGCTGTTGGATGAAGTAATCAGTAGATGTCAGTTATATCTCATTGCTCCTCTGCCTGCTGGGTGTGCGCATTTCTGACAGAAGGACTCTGAAGTCTTTAACTATAGTAGTGAATTCATCTACTTTTCCCTGCAGTTCTCTTACTTTTTGTCTCACATATTTCTATTTATTTATTTTTATCAATACTTACTTTTTTAAATACTTTTGATTTTTATTGTTGTTCAAGTACAGTTTTCTGCCTTTCCCCTCACCCCTCCCCATGTTTTGAGCACATATTTTGATGCTCTTTTGTTAGGTGCATACACATTAAGGACTATTGTCTTCCTAAAGAATCATCCCCTTTATCATTATGCAATTCTCTTAATTCTATAATTCTATATAGTTCACTGTGTGGCATTATGCAGTGCTATTTATCCCTGATAATTTTCCTTCCTCTGAAGTTAATATAGCTACTCACACCTTCTTTTGATTAGTATTAGCATGATGTTTCTCCATCTCTTTATATTTAAAGTGGGTTTCTTAGAGAAAATATATTAGTTGGCACTTGTCTTTTGATGTACTCTGACAATCTCTATCCTTTAATTAGGTTATTTAGACCATTGATATTTAAAATAATCATTGATATAATTGGATTAATAACTGTCATGTTTGATACCATTTTCCATTTGTTGCCCTTGTTCTTGGTTCCTATTTTTGTCTTCTACTCTTTTATCTGCCTTTTGTGGTTTTTGAGCAATTTTTATGAAACTGTTTCTCTCTTTTCTTAGCATATCAACTTTAATTCTTTATTTTTGTTAAGTGATTGCCCTGGAGTTTGCATATATGTAGATATTTATAATTAATCCAAGCCCACTTTCAAATAACACTGTACCACTTTAGTGGTAGTGTGAGTACCTTAGAAAAACAAAGTAGTCCTTATTTTTCAATCACTTGTATAATTGCTGTATTTCATTTCATTTATGCATAAGCATGAATGATGTGTTTTTTTAGATTTTATTTATTTATTTTTAGAGGGGAAGGGAGGAAGAGGGGGAGAGAAACATCAATTTGTGGTTGCCTCTCAAGCGCCCCCTACTAGGGATGTGGCCTGCAATCCAGACATGTGCCCTGACTGGGAATCAAACTGCTGATCCTTTGGTTCGCAGGCTGGCACTCAATCCACTGAGCCACACCAGCCAAGGCCATGCATATATGTATTTACATATGTATACATAGTTGTCTGTAGTGTTGCTGTTATTTTGAACAAACTATGTGTCACTTCATTTAAGAATAAGAAATACAAAAGTTTTAATTTTACCTTCTTATTCCTTTTCTGATGCTTTTTATTTTTTTATGTAGATCTGAATTTCAGACCTCTATCATTTTCCTTCTCTCTAAAGAACTTTAAAACATGCTTTTCAAGACAGGTCTACTGGCAACAAATTCCCTCGGTTTAGGTTTGTCTGAGAAAGTCCTTTTATCTCCTTCACTCTTACAGGATAATTTTGCAGGATACAGAAACCTGGGTTGGTGGTATTTTCCTTGTAAACACGTTTTATAGTTCACCCCGTTCTCTTACTTGTATGGTTTCTGAGAAGTAGTCATGTTTAATTCTTTGTTCCTCTATAGGTAAGCTGTTTTTCCCCCTCATGTGTTTTTCAATATCTTTTATTATCCTTGATTTTTCTACAGTTTGAATATGATATCTATATGTAATTTTTGTGCACTTTCCCTGCTTTGCTGTTCTTTGAGCTTCCTGGATCTATGGATCTGTGGGGATCTGTGGTATCTGACATTAATTTGGGGAAATTCTCAGTCATTACTTCTTCAAATATTACTTGTATGATGTGGACTCCGCCCACAGTGTCCACAGCGTTATGGCTGAGATGAGACAAATTAACACGGACTACCGAGTCCTGTAAAGGAAAAGGGACAGCACAGCCAGTCTCTCAAGGGGAGAGCACCTCGGAGCACCTTAGCCACTTTCTCAGGAGGAGAGCACCTGACTCTTGCTTTGACAGGCTTGTATTGGCTTTAATTTGCATAGGAATACAGGGTGTATATGGAAAGCTCATCAATCATTGTCAGGCAGTAATGATCAAATAGATAACATTCAAAGAACTCTGAGGGCTTATTTTGAGTCAGAGTCAAATACTTAAAACAGTAGTAAAACTTTGGGGAAGCAAACTCATTTCATGCTTGGACCCTTATCATTTAAATTGAAGGTATTAGCAAAGCAAGTTTCACAGGATTCTGTGCATTCTTTCTTAGGCCTGATTGCCCTGGGAAACCGCCCCTTCCAGCACAGGGCTGCACCCACCTCCAGCATTGTTTCTTGCTTAGGTCAAGCAGGGGAAGTAAGGCAGCCAAGAGATCAGGAGACTTCTTGCAGGCAGAATGAGGACTCAGGCTATGTAAAAGCCGAGTGGCGAGGGTCCATCACCCTTTCTCCATAGCCCCCAAGTCCTTTCCTGAGGGCCCCCTTGTGACCATACCTGTCTTAGATCATCCCTCCCTTGAGGAATCTTACCCGTCATTGGCTAACCAGTCATGGGGGCCAGGCAGGGTGAAGTAAAGTGGGCAAAGGTGGTGCTCCTGCCAGAGGGATAAGCTTTGTCTCCTTAGTGGCTTAGGGTCCCAAGGTCTCTCACTCAGCCTTAGCCATGGTGGGGGGGTTACAGCTTCTGAAACCAGGTAGGGCAGTTCCCAACACTTCTGTTCCTTTGTCTTTCTTCTTCTGATATCCCCATTACACAGTGTTACACCTTTCATAGTCATTGCGCAATTCTTGGATGTTGTGTTTTCAGGAAGCTCTTTTTTTCCTTTGCATTTCAATTTTGGAAATTTCTTTTGAGATACCTTCAAGCTTGCAAGGATTCTTTTCTCACCTGTGTCTAATCTACTAATAAGCCCTTCAAAGGCATTCTTTTTTCTTTTTTCTGTTAACAGTATATTTGACCTCTAGCATTATTTTTTTATTTTTTTCTTAGAATTTTCAACTCTGCCTACATTACCCAGTGGTTTTTACTTTTTCTATTAGAACTCTTAGCATATTAATCATAGTTGTTTTAGATTCATCATCTGATAATTCCAACATTCTCACCATATTTGAATATTGTTCTGATGTTTGTCTCTGTGTTCAAATTGTTTTTTCCTTTTAGCGTGCCTTGTTATTTTTTGGCTGAAAGTTGAACATGATGTGCTAGATAGAAGGAACTCTGGTAAATAGGCCCTTAGTGATATGATGGTATTGTGTGCGAGGAGGGGAAGCATTCTATAGTCCTATGACTAGGTCTCAGTCTTTTAGTGAGCCTGTGCCCCTGGGCTGTGAACTTCACAAGCACCTCCCAGAAGTTTTAGCTCCTTCCTCCATGTCTTCCCTACCCCTCCTTTAAGTAACACAGGACAGAAGAAAGGGGCTGGAATTGGATATTGTCCTTCTCCTAGGTCAGCTAGGTTCTGATAAAACCCCAATAGGTTAGGCTGTGATAAAATAGTTTCTCTTGAAGGCAAGAGTGTTTCAAATGGCTGTTTTTCTCCTCCCCAGAAGCAGGAAGGAATTTTTCTCACTAGACACTGTGAAAACCTGTTAGACCTCCTAGCTGTAAAACACGCAGAAGTTTGGTATACCCCCTGAAGCTTTTAACTGGTCTACTGAGCTTCCAACAATTCATCAGCTATAGTTTAGGTTTTCTGGCTCCCTCCCCACTGCCTCTGTTCCCTTGGTGGTTTCTGTTCCTGTAAGTTGCGATTCTCAGTATCTACCTATGTGTCTCTAATTTGGGGGCAGCAGTTTGCCCTGTGACATCACTTTTTTTCCATTAGAGTTGACATTCAATATTATTTTATGTTTGTTTCAGGTGTACTGCATAGTAGCTAGACAATCCTATACTTTACAAAGTGATCCCCCCAATATTTCAAATACCCACCTGGCACCATACATAGTTACTACAATATTATTGACTATATTCCCTGTGCTGTACATCCCTGTGACTATTTTGTAGCTACCAATCTGTACTTCTTAATCCCTTCACCTTTTCACCCAAGCCCCCTCCCCTCTGGCAACCTTCGGTCTGTTCGCTGTATCTATAAGTCTGTTTCTGTTTTGTTTGTTTTGTTCTTTAGATTCCACATGCAAGTGAAATCACATGTGGAAATAAGTCTTTCTCTGACTTATTTCACTTAGCATAATACCCTCTACATCCATCCATGCTATTGCAAATAGTAAGATTTTATTCTTTTTTATGGCCAAGTAATATTACATTGTATATATGTACCACAACTTTTTTTATCTACTCCTGTTGATGGGCCCTTGGGTTGTTTCCATACCTTGGATGTTATAAATAATGCTGCAGTAAACATAGGGTGCATTTATTCTTTCAAATTAGTGTTTTGAGTTTCTTCAGGTATATACCCAGAAATAGAATGGCTGGGTCACAAGGCAGATCCATTTTTAATTTTTTGAGGAACCTCCATACTGTTTTCCACAGTGGCTGCACCAGTCTGCATTCCCACCAACAGTGTACAAGGGGTCCCTTTTCTCCACATCCTCACCAACACCTTTTGTTTGTTAATATATTGGTGATAGCCATTCTGACAAGTGTGAAGTGATAGCTCATTGTTGTTTTAATTTTCACTTCTCTGATAATTAGGGACATTGACTATCTTTTCATATATTTTTTAGCCATCTGTATGTCCTTTTTGGAGAAGTGTCTATTCAGGTCCTTTGCCCATTTTTTAATTGGATTGTTTGGGTTATTTGGCATTGAGTTGTATGAGTTCTTTACAGATTTTGGATATTAACCCTTTTTCAGATGTATCAGTACATATGTTCTCACATTCAGTGGATTGTCTTTTCATTTTGTTGATGGTTTCCTTTGCTGGGCAAAAACGTTTCAGTTTGATGTAGTCCCATTTGTTTTTCTTTTGTTTCCCTTACCCAAGGAGGTGTATCAGAAAAAATTATTGCTAAGAGAAACGTGTAACATCACTTTCTGAAGCATATAAGAAGAGCTGTTAATTTTCCAGTTTGTTCAGACTTTTATCTGTTGTTAGAATGGAGTGGCAGCTTTTAAAGCTCCTTACATGCTGGATCAGAAACTGGAAGTCCCTTTTACTTTTAAATAACATATTTGAATAGGTATTTCTTTTCCAACCAAACAAAACAGTCTACTCACACACACACTCTCAGTATAACAGAAAAAAATTAGAATTCCCTTATTGCCCAATTCTCACTTTGTTTAAATTTGTAACTTTAGGTATAGATTATCATTTTTTAAATAATATTGAAAATGGAGAATATTATCATTTGTTATGTTGATAACCACCATATTGACAATAATTATTTAAATTTTAGGTAAAAAATTTTTACTGCTTTTATTGATCACAGCTATTTTCCTTCCTCCCCAACCCATCCCTACGTGTTCTCCTTTCTTGTGTGTTTTTCCCTCATTTATTATCAGTTGACTATAGTATACTGGCTAATTATTTTTAAGAAAAGTATGAGTCATTACATGTCTGAAAAAAATGTTTTTCTTCACACATGAATGATTTGCCTAATTATAGACTCTTTGAATAGTAATCTTTTCCCTCAGGACTCTTGACTTCAAGCATGTGCTATTGTAGAGGAAAAGTCTAGAATGAAAAAAATCTTATGTGAACACAGTAGAACTTTTCTCTTTCTCAAAATTTAGAAATATCACTGGAGTCTGTCTCATACTCTGCAAACCCCTTTGATAGGAACGTTCGTATCTTTCCTTAGCTCCAGGAAATTTTTTTTTCCTTCAGTTTTTGTCCCACTTTCATCAGTTTAGTTTTTCTTTGCTAAAGCTCCTATTACAAATAGAGGATCCTTGACTTTGTAAAGGAGTTATGTCCTGATAAACCCATTATAAGTTGAAAATACTCTAAGTCAAAAGTGCGTTTAATACACCTAACCTACTGAACATCGGTAGCTTTTTAGCTTAGCCTGTTTTAAACAGGCTCAGAACACTTACATTAATCTGCAGTTGGGCGTTTATCTTTAGTTTCATCTCAAGAATAATTGAGGTTCATTTAAGAGTAATTACCTTCCTCTTTTCACCAGAAGCAGGAGACATAGGTGGGGGTTTTGTAGACATGATGATAGGATGTAAAAAAACAAAACACAATATCCAAAAAGTGCGGGCAACACAGTGCACCGTAGAGTATCGATTGTTTAACATCACAGTTGCGTGTGTGGCTTGAGGTTGGGTTTTTACTGAATGCATTTCACTTTCACACCATCATAAAGTCAAGGATCATCTATGTATTGTATTCTTTCCTCTCTTTTTATAATTTTTATGTCTACATTTTTACTTTGCATGCTTGAAGAATTCTTCAATTTTTGGCCTTAATGTATCTCCACTTTTCTGCTGTATTTAATTAGCTATTTGTTATCCTCTCTAGGGTTATTAGTTTTTAATAGTAATGGTGATGTTATTTAAGAACTCATGTCTGTTTTTACATTGCTTTCTATTTGTGACAGCTTGCTATTGTTTTCTAGTTGTAATGTCTTCTTGAACCTTACTGAATGAGGACTCATTTTTTTCTTATAATAACCCTGTTTTTTTTTAATTATCAGATTGGCTCCCTTTTTGAACTGCTGTTTTTTCAGATGTTTGAATTTTCTCTGCTTGTTCTTCAAAGTTTGAAATTGTTTAGTAGTCATAAGTGAAATAAACACTTGAGTGATTATAGATTTTTTTTTTAGGAACGGTTTCTTCTTCGTGTCTGTCTTTGCTTTTCTCCAGCTCATATGCCTCAGGAGTGACCACATTCCACCATCCTGCTGCATATAATAAATTCATTAGTCTTTCCAGGACTTGTATTCTCCATACCCTGCAGGGTTAGAGTTCTGACAATTCAATTCCTGCTTCAAACATGCAGTGTGTCAGGAGTGATGAGGGGCTAGGGCAGAAGATTCCTTTACTTTCCATTAGTCTCATCTGTGCTTATTGATGCTTTTGCATTCACTCTCCTCTTACCTGCCAAGATTCAAGTTTCATGTATGTCAGTTGTTACAGCAGAAAACTGTGATGGAGGGAGTCAAATATATAGGCTTAAAATTATCTAGCATGTGTCTTTATTTAGCTTTTCCTGAATTCTAAAATTATATCAAATTCGTATTTCAAATTATATCAAAATCCTATATGTACATAGTATATGGTTCAAAAATAAAACAGGACTGGAAGACTTAGAATGAAAAGAAACATCAAGTAATTCCCACTTAGTGAAAACACAGTAGTTAATACCTTATTTTTTGCCTCACACTTTCATTGTCTCACTAAAGGTTTTGCTAATTAGAAATTTTTTATTGAAAACCACTTTCCCTTAAAATTGAAAGTATTATTTTCAGTGTTGTGGACAATAAACCTAATGCTAATTTAGTACTTACTCCTCTGGAGATAACCTATTTTTTTCCTTTTCTTTATTTCTAAAGTCAATCCCCATTTTCCTATACTGTACTTTACATCCCCATGGCTATTCTGTAACTACTTGTTTGTACTGCTTAATCCCCTCACCTCTCACCCATTCTCCCACACTCCAGTAACATCTCTTTATCTTTAACCTTTGGCATTTTAATTATGATTTGTCTTGGAGTAGGTCTCTTTTCATCCATCTTCTTTGGAACTCTGTGCTTCCTGGACTTGCATATCTATTTCCTTCACCAAATTAGGGAAGTTTTCTTTCATTATTTTCTCAAACAGATTTCCAGTTTCTTGCTCTTTCTCTTCCCCTTCTCACACCCCTATGAAGCAGATGTTGAAATGCTTAAAGTTGTCCCACAGGCTGCTTACACTCCTCATTTTTTTTGGATTCTCTTTTCTTGTTCTGATTGGTTGCTTTTTGCTTCTTGATTTTCCATATCATAGATTTGATTCTCACCTTCATCCACTCTACTTTTGATTCCCTGTAAATTGTTCTTTATTTCAATTAGTGTAGCCTTCATTTCTCACTGGGTCTTTTTTATGCTGCTGAGGTCCTCACTAACTTCTTTGAGCATCCTTATAACCAGTGTTTTGAACTCTGCATCTGATAGATTGCTTGTCTCCATTTTGTATAGTTCTTTTTCTGGAGTTTTGATCTGCTCTTTCATTTGGCCCATGTTTCTTTGTGTCCTCATTTTGGCAGCCTCCCTGTGTTTGTTTCTGTGTATTAGGTAGAGCTGCTCTGACTCTGTGACTTGGTAGCGTGGCCTAATGTAGTAGGTGTCCTATAGGGATCAGTGGCACAGCTTCCCCATCACCCAGGCTGGGTACTGAAGGTTTTCCTTCCATGTGGGCTGAGTATTCCCTCCTCTTGTAGTTGAGCCTTGGTTGCTGTTTGCAGACCAATGGGAGGGATTTACCCAGGCCAGTCAGCTGCAAGGACTGGCTGTGACCACTGACCACAAACCTTCGCCCTCTGTGGAGGGTCAGCTGTGCAGGGGCAGGGTGGTGGTGTTCCAACATGGTCTGTAGCTGTCCACTGAGTGTACTCACCCTGGGGTTTCCCAGGTGGTGCGAGCCAAGGTCAGCCCCCACCTGTGTTTTGCCCAGGGCCACCCTGCCTGAGCTATAAAGCAATCTGAGATGGCTACTACTTGTGCTGGACTTGGAGATTCCTAGGCAAAGCCAAGCTGTGAATGTAACCTGCTAGTTCTAGTCCAGGGGCTCGCTGAGGTCAGCCGCTGCTTGTTTGAGAGGATTTAGGAAGCTGGGAAGCATGAGCTTGGGTAGGACCATAAGTTGAGTAGGGTGGAGTCTCTGGGGATCCCTAGTTCAGGTCAAACAGTGTTAGCCAGGTTAATGGGATCTTAGATATGGCACTGGTCTGCTGGCTCTGTGGGGGAGGGCCCAGACAAGGACAGTGGCCTCTGCTTGCTTTAATGCCAGCCATCTCAGCCTCTCCCTGTACACCAGTGGTGCCCCGCAAGCTGCCTCCCTGTCACCAGAACCCAGAGGGAGTGAGTCTGAGTAAGTGAGTCTGTGTGTGGGTTCTTTAAGAGGAATTGCTTGGTGCTCCAGAGTTTCTTCTACCAACTCATTCCCTCCTGGGTTTTTCAGTTTGTTTTCAAATATTTTATTTATTTTTTTAGAGAGGGAAAGGGAGGAAGAAAGAGAGAGAAATATTAGCGTGTGGTTGCCTCTCACCGGGGACCTGGCAAACTGGTGACCCTTTGATTCACAGGCCAGCACTCAATCTATTGAGCCACACCAGCCAGGGCAGATAAAGCCTGCTGGGTTTTGCACCCTGAAATTGCAGGGACTTAACTTCCTGATGCTGGAGCCCTGGGCTGGGTGGCCTGGTATGGATCTGGCACTCCTTGCTCCCGAAATATCCCTCTGAAATACTTTTTTAATTTTAATTTTAATTTTAATTAAGTATATTTTATTGATTATGCTATTACAGTTGTCCCATTTTTTTCTCCCCTTGATTCCCCTTCACCCTCTACCCCCCCCCACATCATTTCCCACCTTAGCTCATGTCCATAGGTTGTACATATAAGTTCTTTGTTTTTTCCATTTTCTATGCTATTCTTAACGTCCCCCTGTCTATTTTGCGCCTACCAGTTATGCTTCTTATTCCCTGTACCTTCCCCCCTGCATTCTCCCCTTCTCTATCCCCACTGATGAACCCTCCTTGTGATCTCCATTTCTGTGATTCCTTTCCTGTTCTAGTTGTTTGCTTAGTTTTTGTTTTTGTTTTTTAGGTTCAGTTGTTGATAGTTGTGAGTTAGTTCTCATTTTACTGTTCATAGTTTTGATCTTCTTTTTCTTAGATAATCCCTTCAACATTTAATATAATAAGGGCTGACTTCCAGCCAAGATGGAGGCGTAGCTGGACATGCTGTGCCTCCTCCCACAACCAAGGTTAAGGACAACAAAAATATAGAACCAAAAAAAAAGAAAACCCAGCCAGGACAGAGAGAAAATTGAATTGTGCGGGAGTACGACAACGATTCACCCAGACCAGTAAGAGGGGTAGAGTCAGCGGCAGGCTGAGTCTGCGGCCCACGGAGTCTGATCGCGGCGGGATAAGCCAGTGGTAGTCCCAGGTGCACAGTCATTCCACGCCCACAGGTGGCAGCATTGCCGAATGTAAGAAGGCCAAGCAGGGCACACAAGGTGGCGGACTGCAGACACACATTCGTGCACAGATAAACCAGGCCAAAACGGGCAGCAAGACAGACTGCGCGATGCAGGGCCCCAGTGCCGGGAAGTGAAGCCTAAAAGCACCCATTGAAAATACTTGTAGGGGCTGAGGTGCCAGGAGGGAGTCCCAGCCTCACAGGAGAGTTTGTTGGGGACACCCATGGGGTCCTGGAGCATGCTCAGGCCCACCCACCCAGGAATCAGCACCAGAGGGGTCCAGTTTGCTCAGAGGAAGTGGTGGAAATGACTGAAATCTGGCAGAGAGTGGAGCAAGCACCGTTGTTCCCTCTCGGACCCCGCCCCCACATCCAGCATCACAACCCAGCAGCTGGGCTGCCCCGCCCTGGTGAACGCCTAAGGCTCCACCCCTCACTACATAACAGCTGCGACCAGACCCCCCAAAAAAACACAAGGATGGTTCAAAAGGGAGAACAGACCAGGGCCTTGGAGCTAATTCATCCGAGCGACCAGGAGGTGGTCAACCTATCAGATGCAGAGCTCATAGCACTGGTAGCCAACCTATCAGAAGCACAGTTCAAAGCTCTGGTGATTAGGAAGCTCACAGAATTGGTTGATTTTGGTCACAAATTAGAGGAACAAATGGAGGCTACAATAAGTGGAATGAAGAAAAACGCACAGGGAACCAGTAGTGATGGGAGGAAAACTGGGACTCAAATCAATGGAGTGGACCAGAAGGAAGAAAGAAACAACCAAACAGAAAAGAATGAAGACAAAAACAAGAATTCAAAAACATGAGGAGCTTAGGAACCTCCAGGACATCTTTAAACGTCCCAACATCCGAATTATAGGTGTACCAGAAGGGGAAGAGGAAGAGCAACCAGTGGAAAACTTATTTGAACAAATAATAAAGGAGAACTTCCCCAATCTGGCAAAGGAAATAGACTTCCAGGAAGTCCAGGAAGCTCAGAGAGTTCCAAAGAAGGTGGACCCAAGGAGGAACACACCAAGGCACATCATAATTACATTAGCCAAGATTAAAATGAAGGAGAGAATCCTAGAAGCAGCAAGGGATAAAGGCAGAGTCACTTACAAAGGAGTTCCCATCAGACTGTCAGTGGATTTCTCAAAAGAGACCTTACAGGCAAGAAGGGGCTGGAAAGAAATATTCCAAGTCATGAAAGTCAAGGACTTACATCCAAGATTGCTCTATCCAGCAAAGCTGTCATTTAGAATGGAAGGGAAGATAAAGCGCTTCTCAGGTAAGGTCAAGCTGAAGGAGTTCATCATCACTAAGCCCTTATTATGTGAAATGTTAAAGGGACTTATCTAAGAAAAAGAAGATAAAAAATATGAACAGTAAAAAGGCAGCAAACTCACAGATGTTAACAACCACACCTAAAACAAAAGCAAACTAAGCAAACATCTAGTCCAGGAGCAGGAACACAGAAATGGAGATCACATGGAGGGTTAGCAACAGGGGAGTGGGAGGAGGAGAGAAGGGGAAAAGGTACAGAGAAGAAGTAGCATAGACGGTGGGTAAAAAAATAGACAAGGGGAGGGCAAGAATAGTGTGGGAAAAGTAGAAGCTAAAGAACTTATGATACATGGACATGAACTAAAGGGGGGAATGTGGGTGGGAGGGGGTGTGAAGGGTGGAGGGGAATGATGGAGAAATGGGACAACTGTAATAGCATAATCAGTAAAATATAATTAAATATATATATATATAATAAGGGCTTATGATGATGAACTCCTTGAACTTGACTTTATCTGGGAAGCACTTTATCTGCCCTCCCATTCTAAATTAAAGCTTTGCTAGATGGAGTAATCTTGGATGTAGGTCCTTGCCTTTCATGACTTGGAATACTTCTTCTCAGTCCCTTCTTTCCTGTAAGATTTCTTTTGAGAAATCAGCTGATAGTCTGATGGGAACTCCTTTGTAGGTAACTGTTCCCTTTTCCCTTGTGGCTTTTAAGCTACAAATTTTTACAGCCAAAAGTTTTGAGGCTTTAATTTCCTGCACTGGAACCCTGGGTTGTGCGGTTTGTCTCGCTCCCCAGTTGTTCCTTCTGGTGTATCCACACATGAATGTGGGAACTCCGATCCACCCTGGTCCACTGCCTTGCCAGGCCTCTTAACCCGGCTGCCTGTCTCCACCCCTCCTACCAGTTTTGATGAATGTTTCTTCTTTACTCCTTCGTTTTCAGACGTTTATGCAGTTTGATTTTCTGGCAGTTCTGGTTGTTTTTTGTTTTTAAGTTGGTTGTTATCTTTTTGATTATGTGAAGAAGTGAAGAGTTTCTACCTATGCCTCCATCTTGGCTCATCCAGCTCTCTCACTGATGAATATACAGAAAGAAATAGGAAGGAATGTTGGCGGGGTCCATAACAAAGGATCACTCCTTCATGAATTTTTTATCCACCACATCATGGATGCAGGACCAGCCTGTTCTGTGTCTGTGCCCCTCCTCCCAGTCTGGATGGATGTGGTTCCTTTAATTCCGTAGTTGTCAGACTTCCCTTCAACTCAATTTCCGTCAGTGTTGAGTGATGTGGTTCTGTATTTTAGTTGTGATTTTGTTGTGGTTGTGCAAAGAGGCAAGCCATGTCTGTCTACACTGCCATCTTGACTGGAAATCTGTAATTTTTATTAATTATATATTAGGCCCTTTAGATTGAGCCTTTACTCTGTTTTTATTTTTTTTTTCTTTTTTAGTGAGAGGAAGAGAGGAAGGAGAGGGAGGGATGGAGAGAGAGAGAGGGACGTGGGGGAGAGAGAGACAGACAGACACCAATTTGTTGATCCATTTATTTATGCATTCATTGGTTGATTCTTGTATTTGCCCAGACTGGGGATCAAACCCGCAACCTTTGCGTATCGGGAAGCCTCTCCAAACTGAGCTGCCTGGCCAGGGCTTAAGCCTTTGCTCTCTTTTCCAGTTGTATTTTCCATCTCTTATTATGTTTTAGGAAGATTTATTTTCTTATCTTGTAACTCTTCTAATGAATGTTTTATTTTAGCAATCATTTTTAAGCTCTAAGATAACATTTTTATTCTCTGTTGCTTTTATATACATTTTGTTCTTGTTTAGGATGCTACAGGTTCTCCAGTTTCCTTAAGGATAAGAACTAATTTTCTCCGAGTTTTCTTGAATTTTTTTTTACCAGAGCCAGTTTTCATTGGCTTATTTTGATCTTTGATTCCTTTTAGTAACTTTCTTTGGATGTCAGGTGGTTGTGGTTGTCCCATCACAGTCACGATTGAGGCAGTAAAAGTACTGAATGAATAGCTATACAGATTGACCTGCAGGGAAGTGAAGATGCTATGCCAGGGCATTTAAAGAATGCTACAATAGGAGGATGTTATTCTGGGGATGTTTATAATATATAAGCTATAACAGGTCCCAGTTTTTCTGCTTTCCTACTTCAGTTTGAGCCCGCAGAGTTGGCTAGGTGACGGAGGCCTGGCTCCAGGCCATTTTCCATGTGTGGGGATAGCTGTTTGGTGTTTAGACCTTTGGCTTTCAGGACCCTTCTCACTTGCACTCTGGGTGTTCCTGCCATGCCCTATCCTGGAACCTCTCCAGAGTCTGGGAGCTGAGCTGGCTTCTTTTGCTTTTCTTCACCTTTCAACCCTAATTCATCAGTCTGCATCTCGGAATTTTTTAAATTGCTCTGCTTCCAACAGCTTCTTTCCAGTCTTACTCCCCTACTGCCATTTTAATGGAATCTGAGGAAGAAGAAGAGGTAATATGCTTAGTCAATCTACCACTACATTTTTTAGTTAAAATTTTTTATTTTTAGAATTATATCTCTTCTCTTTCCTTTGACTCTGAAGAAATACTATAAATATTTTTGTCACCCTGGCTGGTGTAGCTCAGCGGATTGTGTGCAGGCCTATGAACCAAAAGGCTACTGGTTCAATTCCCAGTCAGGGCACATGCCTGAGTTGCAGGCCAGGTCCCCAGTTGGGGACACATGAGGGGCAACCACACATTGATGTTTCTCTCCCTGTCTTCCTCCTTCCCTTCCCCTCTCTCTAAGTAAATAAATAAAATCTTTAAAAAATATATTTTTGTGCTTCTGAGCCAGCGATTTTCAACCTTTTTCATCTCATGTCACATATAAACTAATTACTAAAATTCTTCACACCCAAAAATATATTTTTTGCCAATCTAACCAAAAAAATAGGTATAATTTTGATTCATTCACACCAGATGGCTGTTGTTTTGACTGTTGTCATTTCTTTTCTTATTTGACAATCTAAGGGGAAAGGTCAGTGCCCTTGACTAAAGTCAGGTATTACATATTTAAAAAATTCTTGTGACACACTAGTGTGCCATGCCACACAGGTTGAAAATTGCTGCTCTAAGCTAATCACCTAAGACATTGAATAGGGATATCTTATTTTCAATGATAAAAAATTCTAAGGTCATGTTTTTTTAAAAATTTGGTCATCTTTATGGATGACTTGTCTCAAACACTAGCAGCTTTTTAAAAGAATCACTCTTTAGTCAAAGAATTGATATGTATTATTTCTTGTTTGTTACTTATTTTACACTTACTAGGAGAACCTGATTTAAAGATTAGCTCTCTTTTACTGCAAATAACTGCTCCTAAATTACCTTTCAACCATTTCTTAAAAACTGGAATTTTTTCAAAAAGGTATCTTTTTACTAAGTTTATCTGTCTACATTATCACACATAATTTACTGCTACCCATTGATGAATAGTTAATTCAGTGGCTTAGTGTAGAGATTAGAATCTGCCCTCTTAGAGAATATAGTACTGTATTTGAGCTGGTTTGTGTTGGAACTCTGAATAGAGACTGAATTACTGGGATAGGTGCCAAGTGCGTTCTGCTAAATGAATTGAGTCCAGATGACTCTTCCAAAAGAGTTGTACTTGCTTTCCCACCCAGCTCCACCTTCCAGGAAAGAAGTTTTAGTCATTAGGAAGTACATCCACAGCTTACTTTTTCATTGACTCCAATACAACTCACAGTGGTTTCAGCAAATACTAAGTGCAACTCTGGCCTCTAGAGACTCCACAGTCTTTAACCAACAGCCACTGTTCCTGGGCATGTCTAACTTACCTAGCTGAGGTGCCACTTAACAACTTCCTCTCAACTCATTGAACTTGCAAATGCAAACTACCTAGCATAGAGCTTGTTTGCTACACAGGAAATAAATTTAAGGACTCGGCTCATCTTGAAGGGACCCTATGTGGCTCAGTGAAAAGCTAAGTTTCCAGGTTAAAGCACAATAGCTCTAACTTGATTTCACTTAAACTTATTGATTAGTAGACACGTACTTGGCTTAAAAAAGAATAAAACTTGCCAAATGTTTTCAAACACAATAATGCTGAATGACTAAGGATGAAGGCATTGAAACAGGTATATCAGGCAAATACTAACCAGAAGAAAACTGAGATAATAATTGTAATATCAGACAAATTTAGGAGGAAAATATTTAAAGGGATAAGGGGGACATTTAATATTGATAAAAGGAACAATATACCAAGGCAAACTGCACTCAGGAATTTATGCGCACCTAGCAAACTCTTCATCTATGGGGAAAAGTTGACAAATCTGTAGCCATATTGAAGACTTTAAAACATCTAATTTAGAAACTAATAGAAAATGCCACAAACAGTAAGAAAAATTGGATTAACACCATTAACAAAGTTGATCGGATAGCTAAGCCATATTGAGAGATAACTTTGTGTCCAACAAAGAATATGTAATTTTCTCAAACACACATGGGAGAATTATAAAAACTAACCATGTTAAGTTTTAAAAGAAATATTAAAAATCCCAGTACATCAATAACATAGATTATACGTGCATTCTCTGACACAGTAGAGTAAAATCAGAAATCAACAATAGATCCAGCTTGACAGAGAAAGAAACATATTTGGAAATAGAAAAAAAATGTTCTAAATAATCCTTGAGTTAAAGCAAAAATCACAAAAAAATTAGTAAGCAAATGGAGATAAACAATTATGAAAGCACTCTATCATGACTTATGAGATGCCGCTCATTCAGTTCTTTGAGCCTTAGAAGCTTTTCTTAGCAAAACAGAGGTTAAATAGACTAAATAATCAATTCAAGAAGCTAGATAAAACAACTGGGAACTGGGTGTGCTCAAAAAAAGTAAAAGGATGGAAATAAGGGAAAGGGCAAAAATTAATAGGGAAAAATAGAAATGATCAACAAAACCAAAGTAGGTTATTTTTATTTGTCTGATAAAGCAAATGAACCTCTCACAGGACTGCTAAAGGAAACTTTAAAAGAGAATGCAACAAATAAATAAGGAACAAGAAAGAAATAGCAACTGATATAATAAAGACTTTGAAATTAAGAGAATGCTAGGAAGAGCTACAAAAAAATTTGAAGCATTGATAAGTTTTTTAGGAAAAAAAACCTACTCAGATTTACTTAAGGAAAATTAGAAAACCTGTATATAGATAATTAAACCTTATGGAAATTAAGTAGTAATCCCCCATCTTCCCTAGAATAAGTACCAAGATCAGATTAAGTTAATTATACCAAAATTTCTAAAAATACATATTCTTTTTTAGTCCTCACCCAAGGATATATTTAGAGGAAGTGGGGGGAGAATATCGATCATTTCCCTCCCCTGTGCACCACAACTGGGAATCAAACCTGCAACCTTTTGATATATGGCATACTACTCCGACCAACTCAACCACCCCGCCAGGGCGAAAACTGTGCATTCTTATCTTAATCCAGCTATGCTGAAGAAAGATAACTACACATCTCTTGAAAGGCTGGTATCATCTTGATCAGGGATCATCAAAATTTTCTGTCAAGGGCTCTGGCCAGTATGGCTCAGTGGACTGAAGGACTGAGTACCTGCCGGCCTGCAAACTAAAAAGTTGCTGGTTCAGTTCCCAGTCAGGGCACATGCCTGGGTTGCAGGCCAGGTCCCCGGTTGGGAGCATGCAAGTTGTGTGATGTATCTCTCACGCATCGAAGTTTCTCTTCCTCACTGTCTCCCTCCCTTCTCCTCTCTCTAAAAATAAATTAATTAAATTTTTAAAAACATTTTTAAAAATCTTCTGTAAACAGGGTCAGATAATAAATATTTTAGATTTTAGAGCTTCTAGTCAAGATGGAAGCATGGGTAGACACACTTTACCTCCTTCTGCAACCACAGAAAGAATTACAACTAAACGTCAAAACAGATAACACTCAGAACTGTCAGAAAAACTGTAGGGAAGTCCAACAACCAAGGATTTAAAGAAGCCGTATTCGTCCAGATGGGTAGGAGGGGTGGAGACTTGGAGAGGCGAGGAGACACTGTGTGGTATGGAGAGGTGTGGTGCAGAGAGGTGGTGGCAGCAGCAGCTGAATGGTAGTTTCCACCTTGGGAGCAAGCAATCCTAGCCGGAGGCCAGACTGCATAGCCCAGGGTTCCAGAGCCAGGAAGATAAATCCCCATAACTTCTGGCTGTAAAAACCAATTGGGGTTGGGGTGGTGGAAGAAACTGCCAGATCTTCAGGAGATTCTCTTTTAAGGGGTCTCAAGGTCTTAGAATGTTTGCAAACCCACCCACTCTGGGATTCCTCACCACGGCAACAGCTGGAAGAGCGGTAGTTGCATATGAGGAGTGGGTGAAGTGACTGGAAACAGGACAAGTGCCAGGCAAACCTCCGGAAGCCAGGCAGTGACCCTGTCCCCTGACACAGTAACAAAGCAGTGAAGTGGTTTGCCTCACCCTGGTGATTATGTAAGGCACTGCCCCACATAATTTACAGGTGCACTTTTCTACAATAGGCCACGCTACTAAGACAGGGAGTCAAAGCAGCTCTACCTAATAACAGAAACAAACGCAGGGAGGCCGACGAATTGAGGAGACAAAGAAATATGCCCCAAGCAAAAGAACAGAACAAAACCAGAACAAAACCCCAGAAAAGAAACTAAATGAAATGAGATGCAGAGTTCAAAACACTGGTGATCAGGATGCTCAAAGAACTCATTGAGTATGGCAATAACATAAAGGAAGAAATGAAGGTTAAACTAAGTGAGATCAAGAAAAATCTACAGTCTAAGGCCAGGCCACACTGAATGTGCCTGATCTCATTATATCTGGGAAGAAAAATCTACAGGGAACCATCAGTGAAGGGGAGGAAACCAGGATTCAGGTAAATTATTTGGAACATAAGGAAGAAATAAGCATTCAATCAGGACCCCAAGAAGAAACAAGAATTTTAAAAAATGAGAGAATAAGAAGACTCCGGGACATCTCCAAAAGGGCCACCTAGTGAATCATAGGGGTGCCAGAAGGAGAAGAGGAAGAGCAAGAAATTGGAAATTTACTAGAAAAAATAATGAAAGAAAATGTCTCTAATTTGGAAAAGCCACGTATATATTAATAGACTATACCAGAGACATACAAGTCCAGGAAGCAGACAGTCCCAGACAAGTTGGACCCAAAGAAGACCACAGCATCCCGCATCATAATTAAAATGCCAAATGTTAAAGATAAAGAAAGAATCTTAAAAGCAGCAAGAGAAAAACAGAGTTATCTACAAAGGAGTTCCCATAAGACTATCAGCTGATTTCTCAAAACTTTGCAGGCAGGAAGGGTCTGGCAAGAATTATTCAAAGTGATGAAAGGCAAGGACCCACAACCCAGATTACTCTATCCAGCAAAGCTATCATTTAGAATCAAAGGACAGGTAAAGTGCTTCCCAAACAAGGTAAAACTAAAGGAATTCATTATCACCAAGCCATTATGACATGAACTGTTAAAGGGACTTATTTGGTACTGCCAGCCAAGATGGAGGCGCAGCTGGACACACTGTGCCTCCTCTCACAACTAAGATTAAGGACAACAAAAATATAGAGCCAAAGAAAAGAAAACCCAACCAGGACAGAGAGAAAATTGAATTGTGCAGGAGTCCGACAACAACGATTCACCCAGACCAGTAAGAGGGGTAGAGTCAGCGGCTGGCAGAGTCGGATCGGGGTGGGATAAGCCGGTGTTGGTCCCGGGCACGCAGTCACTCCAGGCCCACAGGCAGCAGCGTTGCCGAATGTGGGGAGGCCAAGCAGGGCGCACAAGGTGGCGGACTGCAGACACACATTCGCGCACAGATAAACCAGGCGAAAGCAGGCAGCAAGACAGACTGCGCGATGCAGGGCCCCAGTGCCGGGAAGTGAAGCCTAAAAGCACCCATTGAAAATACTTGTAGGGGCTGAGGTGCCAGGAGGGAGTCCCAGCCTCACAGGAGAGTTTGTTGGGGACACCATGGGGTCCTGGAGCATGCTCAGGCCCACCCACCCAGGAATCAGCACCAGAGGGGTCCAGTTTGCTCAGAGGAAGTGGTGGAAATGACTGAAATCTGGCAGAGAGTGGAGCAAGCACCGTTGTTCCCTCTTGGACCCCACCCCCACATCCAGCATCACCACCCAGCAGCTGGGCTGCCCCGCCCTGGTGAACGCCTAAGGCTCCACCCCTCACTACATAACAGCTGCAACCAGACCAAAACACACACACACACACACACACACACACACACACACACACAAAAAGGATGGCTCAAAAGGGAGAACAGACCAGGGCCTTGGAGCTAATTCATCTGAGCGACCAGGAGGTGGTCAATTTATCAGATGCAGAGCTCATAGCACTGGTAGCCAACCTATCAGAAGCACAGTTCAAAGCTCTGGTGATTAGGAAGCTCACAGAATTGGTTGATTTTGGTCACAAATTAGAGGAACAAATGGAGGCTACAATAAGTGGAATGAAGAAAAATGCACAGGGAACCAGTAATGATGGGAGGAAAACTGGGACTCGAATCAATGGAGTGGACCAGAAGGAAGAAAGAAACAACCAAACAGAAAAAAAGGAAGACACAAGAATTCAAAAAAATGAGGAGAGGCTTAGGAACCTCCAGGACATCTTTCAACATTCTCAACATCTGAATTATAGGGGTACCAGAAGGGGAGGAGGAAGAGCAACAAGTGGAAAACTTACCTGAACAAATAATAAAGGAGAACTTCCCCAATCTGGCAAAGGAAATAGACTTCCAGGAAGTCCAGGAAGCTCAGAGAGTCCCAAAGAAGGTGGACCCAAGGAGGAACACACCAAGGCACATCATAATTACATTAGCCAAGATTAAAATGAAGGAGAGAATCCTAGAAGCAGCAAGGGATAAAGGCAGAGTCACCTACAAAGGAGTTCCCATCAGACTGTCAGTGGATTTCTCAAAAGAGACCTTACAGGCA
>PVKU01011309.1:0-44443 GCA_004027475.1 Anoura caudifer | reverse complement strand
GGGGCGGAGGGACGGGATGGGAGTAGAAAACAGAAGACTGTATAAGAACAACAATTAAAATAAAATTTAATTTAAAAAAAAAAAAAAGAAGTTGTTGCCTTAATTTCCATAGCTTGACTTGATAGTGTAAGAATCCCAAAACTGACCTGAAAGAAGCTGATATAATCTTTTATTTTTTATTACATATACTTGCTACTTATTTAATTTTATTAGGTGTTTCTGAAATTATTTGCATATTCACACATAAAAACACACTGGGCTTTTTTAACAAAAACTCTGGGAAATCAGGAAATAGATATACCATCTCTGCCCCCACCAATTACCTGGAAACTGTATGTATAAATACAAATACATCATAAAGATTCAGTGATTATTTGCTGAATGAAAATAAATCAATCAGTAACTGACTGACTGACTGGTTTCTGTAGTTGGTTAAAAAACAGATAGAGGCTGATCTAATAATTTTCAGATTATTATGAATCTATTCAAACTAGTTTGCAGGATTAAAATGGGATTCCTTTTGCATGATTTATGGGAATTGCTTTTATAAAGCAAGTCCCAGGTCAAAAAACAACTATTTCTTTGATTCTGGACATAGTCAAAAAGCTGATCAAATAGATGAATAAAGTGTTCATGCAGGCAAGCAATAATCACATTATTATTAAATTATATCTATTATAAAGTAATAAACATAACTCTAAAAACACATTCATTTTTAAAAACCAGTGGCAAATAAAAGTTAAAAGTTGTGAGTTGAATAATAATGAATAAATGTTCTACAAACATATAGCCCAAGTGGATGTATTTAAATAGGCACAAGAGTTGGGAAAAAAGTGGTAATCAAATGCCAACATCCAGTAAGAGAGCGGAAAGTATTATTTGAGAATAATGATCTGTAAAAGTCACGTTCCTCAGAACATTTTTATGAGTTCTGCTTACATTAATGCATCTAGGACACAACAATCGCTCCTTCTATTAAACATAATGACTCTTCATCCATGAAGTTTATAATAGGAACTGAAAGCATTCTGTATGACAATATTCCAGAACTGGAAGGCAAAGTTGAGTAGTTGTTAGAATTAAATAAGTTTTATAAAAAAATTTGTCCTCAGTAATATTGATATGCTAGCAAAAATGCCAGTAAATACATGATTAACTTTGATATAATAGCAATAGCTTAATATATGCATGTGGTATTTTGAAAAGGATTGCATTTTTGGTTTTATAAGAAATATATAAGTGCATTTCTGAGTCTTTTTTCAGTGGTGACATAGACAAAATCCTTGGTTCCTCCTGTGATACCAGAGATCATCATCGAATTCCGCCTGTATCCATGACCAATTTTTAAGAAGGTCACTATTTGGACAACCGCCCATAAGTCTCCCTTCAGTGGCCCTTTATAGATAGGGTCCTGTAATCATTTTGGAACAGTATATCTTGGTATGCAATCGGCTCCCTTCCTTTGATCCCCCAGACTTCCAATCCCACCCCCTTCCAGATGGAACCAAAAATTAAACCCTCACATGCCCACTATGTTTCATAAAACGATAATCCCATTTAGCCTTGTTATCCATTAAAAATTAATATGGGGTTAGTATTGATAAAGCTGTACACAAACTCTGGTAATGATGATCTTTATTAAGATGCATAGAGATTAAAATCATTTGGGGGGAGGTTTTCAGCTTTCATTGCTTCTTCATGTTACAGTCAATAAAGCGCTGGCATTTGGAGTAAATATTTTATGACGCCATAGAAAGGAACGAACTTGATTTTGTTAGATTTTGGGGACATTGAGTGTTGCATTTTACTGAAAGTTTTATCCACATTTATTGAAATGACCATGCCATTTTTTCTTTATCCAATAACGTGGAATATTAAGTTAGTAAGTATTTTAATGTTTAATCCCTCTGGATTTTCTCAGGTGAAATATTTGTCCAATATATTAATTTCATAAAAGTAAGGGTTGACTGTGATGGTTTTATTTAAAGAATTTTCTGCAGGTTTATAAGAGAAATGAGTATACACACATCCACACATGGTATGCATACGCATTTATGAAATGCATGTCACATGTATGTGTAATCTGATATGTATATGCACATGATAGCGAGACCTCTGCTTTTTCTACAGGAGCAGAAGCTCTGTTTGAGTAGGCATGTTTTCTAACAATGTAATTATTGATCATCAGTACCATTTTAAACCCTTTTACCTGAAGCTCTCACAAGTCAATACCCTGATTCTCTCCATTCAGTAAAATGAAACATAATGTCTCTATAATCGATAAATGAATTTGTCTGGAATAAGAGAATCAGCTAAATTGCTGAGCTTAATGGCTATCAAAGAATACTGGTTTTCATGCTCTTAAAATGAGAGAACAGAAAGTCTTAGGCAAAAGCAAAAATAATAGTCAAAAACAATATTCAGAAAATAAATTTTAGAAAATAATTATGATTATATTTAAGAAAATCTAAATGTCTTATTTCTTAACTCTTAATATACTTTAAAGTGAAAACACAGACTGCTGTTTTAGTAGCATTGTACAAATATATAAAAAGTAAGTTCAAATTATTTTTCCCTACCCAAAGTAAAATTAAGGGAAACATTCAGTGGTGTGGTGACATGCTGGGTAGCGTGCGTTTGCTTGGCTTTAATGCATTTTGCCGAACAACTCTCCCAACTGGCCTCGCCAAGCTGCAATCTCATCCGCTGTAGCCCACATCAAACCTTGGCATTCCCTAATGTTAAAAATAACCACTGTGATGGTTGTGAAAATTAACACTATCACGCTGTGGTTTTCATTATAATTTCCCTATTGTTCACAAAGTTGAGTGCATTTTCATAGGCTCACAGAAAAGAGAGCGAGTCTCCACCTCCCAAACAAAGGGGTGGGTTTCCTGAAACTAGGAAATGTTTCTCATTTATTTTTTATGAACAATGCCTGCTAAAGTACCTCAGAACCCATATTAAATAAAAACCATATGACTCAATGCTCATTGAGGATGAAAAATGATCTGTGTCAGAGCAGGCCATAAGTATGGACAGTAGGTGAGTGGGCTGTCCACATACCTGCTGAGTGGTGCTTCTGGAGCCCTGGAGAGTGTCTGTCTTGCACCAGGGATGCTTATTTAGTCTCACGTGGTTCAGATGATCGCCTTCCACTGTTATAGGTAACCCTGCATTTTTAATTACCATGTCTTCGTGCATCATAGCTTGGCAACAAAATTGATTTTCTGAGGATTTCCTGTTGATAATACTAATAGCTTCCCTTTTTTGCCGTTATAGGTGAATATGGTAATATGGGAAATTTCTATCCTCAAGACAAAACATGTTTATTCATCTCTGGGTCTGCTTCTTCATTCTGTTTAACAAAAAAATTCTCCATCAACTTTCATGAACAATGTCACTTAGAATGTTTAAATAACTAATTAAGGTGAATTCAATAGTATGAATATCAAAGCTACCACTTTGATCTCAAATAAAACTTGAGACTTCTGCTAATCCTCAGAGTGTCTATTCTATCCCTATACATGGTTATCAAGAATATTTATGAATATTTTATCTATATCTCTAAATATATATAATATTTATGAATATTTTTTCTGTTAGCTACTCATATATTAATCATCTATCTCAGCCTTGTTTAATATGTTCAATATATGTTAATTATTATTTTTAAATCATTTTGTACCATAAGTTTTAGGATTTGGATGTTATTTGTCATCCTTCTTTCTGTTTCTTTTGTTGAATTCCAATGTTTCATTATTTTTTAAAGCTCAGATGTAGCTTTAAAGCAGTAGTGATGGAACATGTAGTTACTGTTCATATTGCATAACAAACTGCTCTGTCTTAATATCTGTATTTAGCTTACATCAAAACCAAACAGGAATGGAGTGAAATGATTGTGTATTGATGATAATGTCCCCCTTAATAAAGGAATAGCAAGAAATTCAAACCGATAATCACAAGCTAGGGAAGCATATAAAATAAGAGATGCTACATCCACCTATCTGTTACCATTTTAGAAGTCCAAGCAATCTAAATTTTTTAGATTTTCCCTTCATATCAGCAGCAAGGAAACAAATATGTAAACTGACATATACATAATTTTTTCTCTTCTGAGGTTGACCCTGGTTTTCCTGAGCATGCAGCTTAAGTTTGTCCTTGAACTTAGAGTTGTCTCTATGTAAATGCATTTGTGCTGGCTCTGATTTATGAGTCGTTGATGGGAGCGATGCACTGTAACATACAACATCAAGGTAATATCTTTTTGCCCATTTAATCCAGGCAGGAATTTTGATATGTAGCTTGTGACCTTCTGCAAGAGCAGAAAAGGCAATAACATCAAAGAGGAGCCCTCTAGACTCATTTTCCAGTTTCTGTTTCATCCTGAGCACCAGTATTTTTCCCTAGGAAGAATTTACACATAATTGATTTCACTTCGATTTTCATTGTTATAACAGTTACTTTATTTCCTTCATACTTCCAATAATAACTAAAATGCCCATCAAATTTTGATGTTCCTCTTTCCTTGCTAGTGTTCTAATGTTCCTTTTAGAATCACTATACATTCTCTGGAACTCTCATTCTTTTTTTTTTTTTTTCCTTTTTAATGATATTGATCATCTTTAGTAATTAAAAATATGATCTTGATTCAAAGAGCTTTTTATGGACCTGGAATTTTTAAATACATTAGGATTAGCACTTTAAACTTCAGCAAATACCAAAAAACTGCACTATGATTATATACATGATGAATATATGTATTTTTAAATATGAATTTAATGTCACACAGTTAATTTTTATTACTATTTTTCTAATTTCAAAGAAATGGGACTTTCCTATTAACCTTGGCACTATGACTTTTATTTGCTTTTTAGGTGGCAGTTTTCAGAGGCTGGTTTTAGTAATATGAAAGATCTTATATTTCCCTGGGCTCTGCTAAGATTTGTTTTGGTTCTAGAAACAATGTGATGTGTTGGGGACAGGACTTAAGAAGAATAAATACACCTTTGACTGTCAACTCCCTGAGGTAATCAAAATCTGTTTACCTTTTTCTTTTTCCCATGGAAATGATAGCTTCCTACACTTGAAGGAAGGCTTGCTTTGGCAGACATGGATTCGAAGCTTGAATATCCAAGTTTCTCACATTTGTTTCTTTCTATTCAACTGCTCCCACCACTCTTTGTTCTAGCAAATGACCACAGGTGGCTAGAGCATGCGTTTAACAGGCTTCGTAACTCAAGGAGCCAAACCTTCCGTGCTGGGCCCAGTCAGGGCGCTATAGTGAGCCCTGTCCAGTGAGTGTGCCTGCGTGTGTGCACACACACACAGGCACACACGAGGTTATTTTTTCAATAGTGCTTTGAGTGGAGAGGTCAAGTCTGTGTACATGTATGATTCTTTTCCTTTCCATGGTCACTTGGTTTTCCAATGCCCTTTTTTCTAGTAACCAAGTGACATGCCACACCACTACAAGGCAAACGTAGGTGATTCCAAAGGCCCCTTTGATGCAGATCACTAGGGTCCCATTTCCTTTCAGAAAGTCCTCCCTGCGCTCGCGAGCAGCCCAGTTTGGATGCCCATCTTCAGGCTCCGCTGCTTTAGGTGCCTGCATTTATCACAGAAATCTCCATATAGCATTTACTTTATAATATACTCGCCCAGTTTTTTAAATTAGGATTGTGTGAGTTGCAAATTAAAAAAAAAAAAAAAACAGAGTTAAGGAATGTTGCCTCTTTTGCTACTTACTGGAGAAGTTTGAAGAAGATTGGTCCTATTTTCTCATTAGATGCTTGTCAGGTTTCAGCACTGCGTTTGTCTGTGGGACGGTGTTTATTAATAGATGTGCATTCTTCACGGATTATGCAATATGTTTGAATCTATTGTGGCCTTTTTAATTGTATGGTTTTCCTACAAAAATGTAGCTGTTAACAATTGAATTCTGCATAGAGCTATACTTTCCAGTAAGCAATATAGAGTTTTCTTTTTGTCCTACATCTGAAGTCCATCAATCATTTCATTTCAAAACCCCACTATTTGTGATTTTCAGGTTCCACTTTATTTTTCAACTGACTGGATTACATCTTGAAGGGCTTTTTCTAAAAGACTTCCTCAGTATTAAATTTCTGTGTTATGTAGATTATTGAAAATTCTTCCTTCCATCTTGACATGTGAATAATAGATGGCATATTATTCTGTTGTCTTCTATCACTAAATGTCACTGGGATTTCCAAAATTAATAGGAAATGTTTTATTTTTCCTATGAAGCTGACCTACTTCCTATGCTTGGTTGCAGTAAGTTTATATATGTTACTAGTAGGGACATTTCAATTTTGATTATTTTGATTTATTTTTGCTTGAACACATAAGTTGTTTGTTTCTACAGGCTCAGGAGTATATTTAAAAATGTATTTCTCTTCTGCTGTATTTTTTCTGTTTTATTTTATTTATTGCCTTTTTGGAAAAGTAAATTACTCTCCAGCAGACTTGACTTTACGTCATCCTTCCGCCCCAACACTTATATCTGTGGCAGACAGTACCATTGGCTCTGCCCATCTTCTTGAAGGTTTTACTATTTTACCTTTTCTGCACACTTCCGGTGCTCCAGCAGGCTTTCGGAAGCCAGCATCTGTCCCTGCTCTTTGGAGGACTCCCTTGGGTCCCTGGAGGCACTTATCAGCAGGCGCAGAGAAAATATACCAAAGAGTTTACACCTCTGTCCCCTGAACACCAGTGAAACAATGACCACACTGTCCTCCTATGGAACGGCAATTCTTCTTCCTTGGAGAACCATAAGGTGTAACTACAACTCTTCCATGGGAGCAAGGTCACGCCTGCCCTCGATAGGACATTTTTCTGCCACCCACTTGGGCTTGGCTTTCTGCCCTCTCCCTCTCCTGGTTCCCTCTAAGAATGTATCCGTATTAAGTCATTTGCACACAGAATCCACTCTTAAAATATGCTTCTGGGAAACCTAAATAAAGCTAATGTTTTCTTTCCTCTATATACTTGTGCTTTTCTGGGTTGTGCTTGTTACTCCGGGCCACTTTCTCCAGCCAGCCCGTCACACAGTCAGGTATGTATTCAGCCCTCATTGTTTCTAATGCAGTTTTCTGGTCTATAACGTTTAACATCAGTTATTCCTTTAGCATTTCCACCTCTGTTGTAATGCCCTTCAATTACCACTTCTTCTTTGTCAAACTCTTGTTTAAAAGTTTCCTTATTTAATGTAGCAGATGACAGTGTGTTTTCTTAAAAAAAAAATAGGTCATGTTTTCAGGGGTAATCCTTGTGTCCTTCTTCCCCATATTTGCATCATATCAGCCCCTTACACCTTTTTCCCCTTCTTGGTTTAGGGCTGTGGGTGTATTTCCCTAGGCCTGAGGTTTTTTTCTGGTTGTTATTTACCTTTGATTTGGAGTGCTTCCCTTAGGGCTGGTGTTCATTCACTAAAAAAAAAAAAAAAAAAAAAAAAAAAAAAGCTTGGATGGATTCTCTTATTTGAATCACATTTTATTCACCCCCTTTGTGAGGAAGAAATCCCTGCCCTAGAGTTTTAATGAGGCCTGGCCCCGAATCACCCAACACTAGACAGAGGACACCAATGCTAGTGTGTTAGTCACCTGCGCTGTCAGTCTGGGAGGAAACTGACACACCCAGACAGGACCCCCTGGGGGCTGCACTTAAGAACAGGCTGTTGAAAAAGCAGGGGCTGCGGAAAGCAGGCTTGGCTATCTCAAGTGATGAAGTGACCCCGGGTTCCCAGGGGAAGATGTGATCAGCTTCTTTGAGTAATTCCTGAGCTACCAGGTAACTGAAAGCTGGTACTAGGAATAAGAATAATGAGGTTGGTTGGGTTTGAGAACTTCATCCACCAGAGCAGAGTGGGGAAGGGACAGGTGCTGGGGCCCTACCAGGTTCAGCCGATGCCCAAGCAGGACATGATCAGGCCTTAATTTGGGGTCTTACATTTCTGAAACCCTTTCTTGTGGACCTGTCCAATGAATTATCAATATGTTGTCTAAGAGGCCACGGGCGGCCATGATGCAGAGTGTGTGCAGCTCAGTCTTCTCCCCTCTACCTGAGCATCCCCAGAGCGAGTGCTCGGAGAGACCCCATGCCATCCTCAAGGAGAAATGAAGGTCCGGGTCGGGAATATGTGAAGGACCTGAAGCGTGGTAGCCACACACTTTGGGAGGGGACCACTTTTCTCCAAATTCCTCTTTGAATTTGAAGGGAGGTTCTATAAAATAGTCTTACTTTTACATTCTGAGTTTGGTCTGTTGTTTTTCAGAGCTCCAGCAACTGCCCTTACCTGGGCACATAGTACCCAGGCCCACACTCCCTACCTTTTCTCACTCTTCAGTGATCTTCTCATGGCTTTAAACAGTTATACACTAAGACTTCAAAGCAACAGGTTTAATTATTTTCTCCAGGCCAGTCACCTCTCATGAACTATAGACACCTTCATATAACTCAAGTACCTGTAACTCCACAGGATACCTCATAGACATTGCTACTCAACACGTCCAAAAATAAAGAGAATCTGGCACGCAGCTCCTTCTGTAGTATTTATTTGGTCTTGGTAAATGGCCACTGCATTTTTCCCGCTCATCCTTGGGAAAAGAAAGACTTAGAATTATTACTACCACTGGAAAATCCTCAAATCCTATTGTCCCTACTTTTAAATGATACCTAGAATGTAATCATTTCTTAGTGCCTCCTCCATTATTGTACTAACCAGGGTAGATAATTATGTATCTCTCTTATCTTACTCATCTTCTAAAGGTTCATTCTGGCCCTGACTGGTGTGGCTCAGTGGGTTGGGCATCGTCCTGCAAACTGAAAGCTCACTAGTTCGATTCCCAGTCAGGGCACAGGCCTCAGTTGTGAGCCAGGTCCCCAGTGGGGGGCATTGTCGTTTCTCTCCCTCTTTTCCTCCCTCCCTTCCCCTCTCTCTAAAAAAATTAAATAGAATCTTTAAAAAATAAAAAATAAAGGTTCACTCTGCTGTCTACAGTCTATCCACACAGTATTTGGAGAGAACATTGTAACACACGCATCCAATCATGTTCTTTTGCTCCAAACTTTCTCCTCACTCACAATCGAGCACAGGTCTTCCTGTGTTCTACAGGGGCCTAAAATATCTAGATAATCATGTATCCTACCCATTTTCCCTGGCCAAAGCCATTGGAACCACAGTAACTTTCTTGATGTTCTTCAGAGAGTCCTAAAATGATCCATTTCAATAGCTTTGAAAATTGCTTTCCTTCTGCTGAGGAATCTCATCCCCTGGTGAACCTTTTTTAGTTACTCCCACACTTTGTACTGATCTCTGATTAAATAGCACTTCATTAGGGTCATTTCCATCTTAATTGCCTTTATCACCATGTGACATGATAGACATTTCTTTATTTGTGTGTGCTATTTTTAATCACTACTACTAAAATAAGGGAGTCAAATAATCTGATTGTTTTGATCACTTCTTCTTTTTTTTTTTTTTTACCAATAATAGCATCTTATAGGGACTCAATACATTTGTTAAATGAATGAAAAACTAAATGTATAATTACAACTAACTGGCCTAATTGCACTTAACTGATGCTTCTAGTGTTTGTAGATGAATTAAATTAAAAAAAATGCCCTTGAGGACGAACCACATTTCATTTTTATGCCTTTGCTTGAGCAAATGCTTTTGAAATATAGAACACACTCAGAAAATTCATCTGAAGAATACTTTTAATCACGGTAAATTGTAGGTTAGCAGAGGCCCAAATGTGGAGGTGTTTTCAGTCCCATTCCATTCCTGCTCACTCTTGTTTGCTTTAGTCAACTTCTTACTTTAAAGAATTATTCAAAGTCAAGTGTGCTAAGGTAGATCTCTGTGCCTTCCTGGGGTGGCACATGGCATCCATGTATCCTCGCTGACAGGTTAATTTTTCTGGAATAATCAGAAAATAGGTGTGCTGAGACTAAAAGATGGATAGTGTTTGGGCGTAACGATGAAGCACGTTAGTGCCACTCTGGAGAAAAGATCGCTATGAACTAGCCAATGGAGCCTGGAATGTTTAGAGAAATATAATCATTCCGAATGTCTGGAATCCTGGACGGGTGAGAGCAGATGGGATAGGAAACCCTCAAGGGACCCATAGCGAGGTAACATTTTATAGATGACGCTCACCTTTCCCACATGTTCTGCACCCGACTAACATTCAACTTCTCAAACACCAAGCATTCAATTGCCCACTGAACACATATGTATCTTGGGTAACAGAGAAATTCTGAGAGGCTTTTAGACACTAAACAGTTATATCTCAAGAGGACCACAAATCTTAGTACTTCAATATTTCCACAATGACACAAAATTGGGCTACCCTAGAGAGATCCCAGCAGGATAATTGATTTGCTTTTCATACATACTGTAGAGTGTTTTTCCAAGGGAAGGTAGTAATGATTAAAATATCCATGAGCCCACCTAGACCCTCTAGTCCTAGAATATGAATTTGAAACCATGAGTCAGGCTTGCCATGGGACAAGGCATTTACCCTTGTTTCTCTTTAGCTGGACAAAGAGAAGAATTAGAAAGGTAATTCTTCTTGAGCTTCTGCAAGGACTGGTGTGTGTGTGTGTGTGTGTGTGTGTGTGTGTGTGAGAGAGAGAGAGAGAGAGAGAGAGAGAGAGATCCTATTTTGTGGTTTGTCAATACATTCTTAAATGACAATGCGCAAACATTTTTGTTTCCTATCATTCTATCAAAAGAAAGCCAGGCGCATCTGAACTTTGACCAAAAGGTCCACGCAATATTCAACCTTGGTGAACTCGTGTGAACCATGAAAAATCTATAAAAATTCTTTTTGCTTGAACTAGACTTCTAGTCACTCACAGCCCTTGGGCTCAAATCTTGAATTTGACCCTCTGAATTCTCTCACTCCAGCAGCAAGAGCTGAAAAGACAAATCAAAGTGAAGAAAGTGAGGTGAAATTTTCCAGTTGTTGGCTTTAAGCCTGATGGCTTTCCTGGTCCTGCCGGGCTTTCCGGTGCTCGGTCAGCTCCTCAGGAAGGACTACCATCAACACGGTATCAATATTCCATCAAACTAGAAATGCCACTGAGGATTAATCAAGAGGGGAGAAAATAACACATGGAACATAATTTATTATGTTATCCCCAAGAAATTTCAATTCTTTAATACATGCCCTGACCCATATCAGTGACCTTGTTTTAAAATCAGTCCAGAGACAGGGAAACTAGAGGGAATGTGAATTAATTGATATGACTGTTCAACTTTCATCACAAAGTTAGTCATATATAGGTCTTAAACCAAACCTTTGCCTAATGAGCTTGCACTGAGCTCCTGGAACTAATCTAAAATGTCAATTGACCATGATCACACTTACGGTACTCATTCTTCTTTCCCAGTGTTCCTGGAATGTCAGCGCTTTTACTTGCAGTGTTATGAAGATGGATAGAATGAGATGTGTGAATTTAAGCAGAGTAGTGGTATGAGTTGTTATGTAGCTACTCATTTTTGCCTCATTTTTAGAATGAGATGGATGCAGAAAGATAAAAGACAGTAAGTAAAATCAAGTATGAGCTGCTTCATTAACGGTTCTCAGGTTATTCGGTCGCCCTCCCAGATCCTTTTCTACTTCAGGGTTCTCTGAAGCACAAGGTGCCCTAGGCTTTCCGTGGTTATTCTCCTGTCCCTTCGGAGGAAAGAAAATATCCTAAATATTAAGAAATCAACACACACCTAACCTCATTCATTGAGAATTTTGGATTCTGGATCACAGTTTTCCTTTTCACTTACTGTCTTCTAAAATGTGTCTACTTTTCTCATTAATTTCCATCATGTTCACCTAGTCCGAGATGGCATCATTTCTGACCTGATTCTAATCTGTGAGATATGACATAGCACACGCATGCACATTTGCGTGCGGTTCCTGCTTCAAATGCTTTCATTATGAAGAGGAAGCATCTCTCCCCCTCATCCATACCAGCTTTTTCTTGTCCAGACATTTTGGCTGAAGTTTCCTTCAGGTATCAATTCAATCATCTCTTTTTCAGGAACTGTTTTCTTACTTCTGGGTTTTGGAAATTTATTTGATTGCATTATATCATGGATCACCTGTCTCCTTCACAGAATAGACAGAGTTATTAATATACTTGGATGATAATTTAATTAATATCAACCTTACCATATGAGTCTAAGATTCATAAGAAAAGAACTGATTACTTTGAAATAATTTTGTCTGCATAAATCAGTTCAGTTTTTTTTTTACATAAATGTTAGTTTTATTTCTCTAAGATAAATACCTGGGAGTGCAACTGATGAACCATAGAGTAAATACACATTTAAATTTCAAAGAAACTGGCAAATTATTTCCCAGAGTTGCTGCATCATTTTACATTGCCATCCTAATATGCATCATGGTTTTCATTTTCATCTTCCTGAGTAAAGAGCATTAGTCTTGCCAGACATTTGTCAATTTTTTGATCTTTTCAAAGAACTGGCTTTGTGTTTCATTTATCTTCTGTTTTTGTGTTTGTTTCTTTTTTTTTCCTGAGTTTCATTGATTTCTGCTCTTCTCTCTGTTATTTCTATTCTTCTGCTTGCTTTAGGTTTATTTTGCTCTTCTTTTTCTTGTTTCCTATGCTGTGATTTTATACTATTATTTATTAGCTTTTTATTAACGTAGGTATTCAGCACTATTAATTTCTCTTTCAGCACAGCAGCAGCCGTGTTCTACATGTTACTTTATACATGTTAATATGATGCATCCTCATTTTTTAAAAAGATTTTATCTATTCATTTAGAGAGAGGGGAAGGGAGGGAGAAAGAGAGGGTGAGAAACATCAGTGTGTGGCTGCCTCTCACATGGCCCCCCACTGGGGACCTGACCTGCTGGGAATCGAACTGGCGACCCTTTGGTTTTCAGCCCGAGCTCAATCCACTGAGCTACACCAGCCAGGGCATGATGCATCCTCATTTTAAATGTCCTTTGAGACTTAATTGATAATGCATTATTAGCATTGTATTGTTTAGTTTCCAGGAGATTTTTCTGTTATCAATTTCTAGTTTGTATTTTTTTCATTGTGATTCAGAAACACTCTCTGCATGATTTTAATTATTTTATGTTTATTGATATTTGTTCTAAGATACAAGACATGAACTTTCTTAACAAATATTTCTCTGGAGATTTGAAAAGAATGTATAGTCTGCTATTAGGTGAAGTATTATATTAAAAATAAGAGCCTGTTGGTTGATAACGTTGCTGAGCTTTTCTCTTTCTTGATGATTTCTACCCATATTCTATCAATTGTCCGGACAATTCTACCAATTGTTGAGAGAAGTGCTAAGGAAATCACAAATTACAATAGTAGAACTGTAATTTCTTCTTTCATATCGACACAAAGCGTGTTCTTTCATGTAACAGTTCTATGACTTGATGCATAGGTATTAGGACTATTGTCTTTTCAGCAGATTTTTATCATTATTAATGTCCCACTTGGCGGTAATTTTCTTTTACTAAATTTTCTTTTACTAAATCTAACACCACTGTAATATTTATTATGTGTTTCTCATAGGCAGAAATTAAATGGGACAGGTTCTTCTTTACTCTGCCAATCTCTCCATAAAAAGAATATTTACGTTGATATTCAACATCGCTAATGAAATGTGAAGGCCTAAATACATAGCTAGCATTTTATTTCTGGCTCTCGTGTATGTTCTCTTTTTTGTTTGTTGTTGTTTTTACTCCTTTCTGCCTTCCCAGGGCTCTGAACTATTTTTAGAACTGCATGTGAAGTGAGGTGGAGAGGTTGCCTGTTGTTTGGTGTTGGACGTGGGCATCGGGACCCTCAGACACTCTTCAGGGTCGTCGTGGTGTGAGTGCCGGACCCTTGAGAGCACTGGGTGGGGAGCGCTTTTCCATCTCTCCGGTGGACTTGCCTGGGATCCCACACCGGTGAGGTCTGCCCCAGGACTGCCGGGCCACGGCGAAGTCTACGGTCCCCAGGGGCCTTTGCTGGCCGCGATGCAGGTGCGCCGAGTGTTTTCATAGTTTGGCTGGAGGAAGGCAGTTATTGTCTGAGGGTTTTCTGCCTTATTAGGCCTCCCCTTTCCTGGTCCTTTGCCTGGACGGATCAGGCTTTTGTTTATTTTCATTTTAATTATTTTTGTTTGTGCTTAATGGCATTTTTGGGTTGCTGGCTTCTTCAGCTTTAAGTTCAAGACACATGAAGCATGCAGAGCGCCCACAGAATTGCCTGCAGTTTTTCGGTTGCCAATTTTCCAATCCAGCAGGACTTTTTCTTTTCAATTTATAGAGTGTTTTATGTTTCTATAAAGAGTGTATGGATAAATGTGATATATGATATGATATGATATGATATGATATGATATGATATGATATGATACGATACGATACGATATAATATACTTTTAACTGTACTTAGCAGGAAGAATAGGAAGAAGTGTGTCTAATGTCTACTTTCTTACATGGAACCAGAAACAGTAATTTACAACAATTTTGCTATTTCACAGTGTTAATCCTTCTGATTGGTGTTTATTGAACCTTTTGTATCTGTGGGTTCCAGTTAACATCCAACTGGAATAATTTTGAAATGGTATTTACAATATTTTTCTTTCCTTCTTCTGTCTCATCCTGGAATTCCAAACATACATGTTGTACACAATCCCAGCGGCACTATTTCTTGCAGTTACCTCTTATTGACATGACAGCATTTTTTCTCTTTTTTGTACTTTTGTATTATTTTTTATTTCTGACATGGATATTTATATATAGAAAAGGTACTTGGCCAAAGTGAGCATATTCTATATAAAAAAGTTTTTGGCATGTAAATAGTATGGAAAATGGGGAGAAAAAAGGATAAGTGCTTTTTATCCAATAATAAGGTAGAATATATAGGCCTATTTCTGTGAGATTAAATGGTAGACAAACAATAAGACACAAAAGAGGTCTCAGAAAAACCTTTGCTTTATTTTGAAAATATATAAATTTGGTAGTAGAATGATTAGATAAAAATTATTGTTTAATTAATTGTGTTCAATAGATTTATTGGTTATTTAGAAAACATATAAAGATTATCTTTTGCTTCAGAGCTAAATATTTTAATATAAGTAATTTCAACCATGAATGTGAAAAATTAGTAAACAATTGAGAAGATACTTGTAAGGTCTTAGAGGATAATTGGCAATTTTCAAAATAAAATATTAAAATTTTCTATTTGAAAAACATATCAAAATACAATTTACATTTAAAGAAGATACTGAGATTAAATGCCTATTAAATCTCAGCAGGCATTGCAGGGGGGAATAGGAATATCTTTATTATATAAGCAATTCCTAAAAATCTTAACAAATATCTAGACATGTAATATACATGTATACATGTAATATATCTATACATACAATAAATCAATAAGTAGTGAGTAATTTTTCTCTTTAAAGCAAGTATAAAAACAGCCGTTTCAACTAAAAATATTAAATTTAAAATATTTTTTAAACTTTCTTTTTATTGGTTCCACAAAATGTTCAGTTGTACAATCTCTTTGCAAACTAGTTCAGCAATTTTTATATTGCTTGACCTAATTTGCAACTTTACTCGAGATATATTGCAGCGTAGTTATTGAGACAATTAGCTCTGGACAGCCCCACATGATTTAGCTTTGTGTAGTTATTTTTCTGGTTTTGGCATCTATAAAGTAGAGGGAATATTTCACCTACATTATTCAGTTGTTTAGAATATTACAGTGGTATATTACCAAAAATATAATATTTATCAAATTTCATTTTGAAACACTACATAATGTGATTTGACAAACACAGTACAAAACTCTCTATTCATTAAGTTCCAAATTTATGATACGTGTATACCAACGTGTTCTCTCTAACCCACAGACACCACACGCCAACAGACATGCATCCTTGTACTCACAGTATGTTCTGTGTTGTATGCTTAGAGGTCATTTTTATTTTCTCTTTTGCGTCTACTATATTTCCAACACTTCAAAATATTTCCATTTTCTAAAATATTCTATTTGAGCTAGTGTTACTTATTGAGTCAGGAGCATTCCATAAGAGTTATCAATTAACTTTCCAAAAATGTCTCTTTGTTCTCATCGGTGTTTGCTGTTTAGCAATTATGTAGTATGCCAAAACTAAAATTGCCTAGCGTTTTTTTTTGTTTTTTTTTTTTAATTTCTTATCACGGGGAGTCCATATTTATTTCTGCTATCTGGAAATGTGGTTTACCTCCACCATGGAGAGCAGCAGATCATGATACAATGAACTACCATATGTGACAGAGCTCAATTGTGTTCCAAAATATTGTATAGTAAAAACTTGATTGTATACAGGATTATACCATCTGCATTGTCACCAAAGAGGTATTTCCTTGGATTTTTTAAACAATGAGACTGTTCATTCTTTCCTTTTTCTTTTCCCATGAATACTAACACTGTTATTCCTATAGTCTCTAGTTAATTGAACTAACAGGCACTAAAATCAGTCTAAGATAATTACTCCTCCCAGTTCTTACACAAAGGAACAATGTCGTTACATGCCATGGAAATTGTATTCCTTAAAGCAATGCAAATCACTTCAGCTTTGACTTTCTGTGAATTGCACTATTATCAGAGAAAATAGAAACATTTAGAGATTTGCATATTATCAGATATCAGACTTGGAAAGTTTATTGGGAAAAATGATCATGCTCTTTCTTTGTCAAAATGTTGAAGTTACATTGCATGGAAAAAGCCTTAATGCGGCCTTTCTCATTCTTTATTTCAGGGTGGAGAATCAGTTAAGATAAAAGCCTCTCTTTTCTGATTGTATAGACTGAATCTTCCCTGCCCTTCCAAGGCAAGTTAATCTTCTCTTCCCACCACGTCTAGCTTTCCCGAGGGGTGTCAGCTTCTCCTCGTCTCTGCCAGGCTATTGGGAGGTGTGATCAAAGAATACCTGGGGCAGACAACAATGAACATTTCGAGGTTGCATCTTGGGCGTAAGTAAGGGGCACCTGCCCCCGTGCTGAGAATGGAAGCATTTCAACAGAAAAACGAAGCTTGGAAAACAGGACTTCAACTACGTGTAGCCACTTCCAGAAGAGCATAGTTATTTCTTCTGTTCTAGTTAATTTCATTGCTAGTTTCCTCTCTATCTAAAGAGAGGAAATACGTGAAGCGTAACATCCACACACCTGTCTTTACATTGCATACATTTTGCATTGATAATTAGAAGTTTCCGGGGTGGGGGTGGGAAGTAAAAGCAATCTCCAACTCATACCAGATTCTAGCACAGAGATGTCACTAACTACAGCCATTTCTATTTATGGCCAATCTTCAGTTACATGTGGGTTATTTTTTGTTTTGTTTATCTTGCTCTGTTTTCTTCTCTTGATTAGGTCACATTTATCAGATTATGTAGTGTGGTGGTCTCACAGATTTTTCATAGAGGAATCAAATTCTGTTGAGTATGTTTTAATTCTTCAGGTAGAACAGAAAAATCATCAAACCATGCACCAATTTTGACTTTCTGGGTCTTCTCAGATCCATGTCTTTTCTAGAGTATTTAGCCTGACTTTTCATCACTTTTTAACAACAATGCTTTGTATATATTTGCTAACTCACTTTTCACTTATTTTAAGCTGCAAAGAGCAACGAGGACCCTTTTGCTGAGGAGTCTAATAATTAACATCCAAGGCAGAATCCTATTCCAGATAAAGAATTATCAATCAACTATCTTTTTTAGTAATATGGCTATTTACTTATATTATCTGTTACTTTTGTGTGATATTTTAAGTTTTCTTCTTTGTATAAATAATATTATCAGTTCTGGTATACTGAAGACCCTTATAATTTTGATTTATAGATTCAGGCCATCCATATTCCTTCCTTGGCATTCACATGAGAGGCTTAATGAATTACCCTGTAACTCTGAAATCCACATAATAAATTGCTTGACTAATTTCCAGTGAGGTTGGTCTTTTAGACATAGCAAGTGACAGATTTCTTTGGGGCAACTATGTTGGTCTGTGGATGAGATCCAGAAATAGAGAGAGACATATATGGACAATTGATTTTTGACAAAGGTGTCAAGAAAACTCAATGGGAGAATTATAGTTTTCTTCAATAAAAGGTTCTGGAGTATTTGGACCATTTTTGGGGGAAAATCTTCATAAATACTGTGCAACATAAACTATAGCCCTAACTATACAACTAAAATCTGTAAAATGTCTAGTAGAAAATATACAATAAATCCCTTGTGACTTTGGGTTATGCAATAACTAGGGCATAAAATTATGATATAGAAACATTTTGATAAATTAAACTGCATAAAGATTTTAAAAATCTGTTATTTGAAAGAAAATCTTAATAAAATGAAAATGTCAGTCACAACCTAGAAGATAATATGTGGAAAACACAAAGTTGATCTGAATTTTTCAAACTCAACAATAAGACAACACCCAATAAAAATCAGGCAACCTTACTGATGATGGTCATGAGAAAAATATAACCATGAGAAAAAAATGCTAAGCACAGTTAATCAATAAGGGAATCAATTTAAAGCAACACTGAGATACCACTTCATAACCCAGTAAAATGTCCGAAAGTTTAAAACACAAAAACTACACAACTAAAAGTGCTAGCAAAGGGGGTGGAGTGAATGAAACTCATAGTTTACTCATCAGATTGCACAATGTAACTGTAACTTCAATTAAAATTGACATTTTATGAGACAAAACATACACTTACCATGGAAGTAGCTATTCCATTCCTAAGTATTTATTTAAGACTTAAGTCAAAGTGTGTTCATCACAAAAACCTTTATCTGAAATGTGTATAGTAACTTTGCTCGTTAGAGCAAAACATGGAAACCACCCAAAATGCCCATCAACTGGTGACTAGGTAACTCAATTGCTGTACATTCATCCTACACACATTGATATGTTTGATTGTGTGTCCATGTAAGTGTGCATGCACACACATGGCTTCCCTTCGTATATGGACTGTAGTCACTCTATAAGCTCATCTTCTCAATTAAGGGGTATTTGGCATTTTTCTATTTAAAAATTATTGACGCATCGAATATAACCTGAGAATGACTAGATCCCATTTGAGACATCAGAGAAATAATAACTAACCATTAATAACTTTTATTCTATGTCTTACATTATCCTAAATACTTAATATTATATATTTTAAAAATAGTTCTATTTGTAGCTAATGTTACATTGGTAATCCTATTGCAATAAATAGTCAAGTCAGCACATTGTGCACCTTAAACATATACGATGTAAAAAACATTGATGATGTAAAAAACATGATGTAAAACATTGTTTTACATCAACAATATCTCAATGGAAGTAAACTTTGAAAGAAGATAATGTTATAATGCTGAAAATAGCCCATAATGTGCACCTCTGGGACACTCCCAGAATTTTCCCATTGGGTTGTCATGGCAATAATGGACCCTCGGTCCTGCAGCCTCTCCAAGCCCAGGCCCCTCACTTATTTCCTTTTCTCCATGAAAATAGAAACATTAAGCTGAAAAGACATCATTCTGAAGACTGTGATTGATGAAGAATGAAGCATTAGGATATAAATATTTCTCCCTGGTGAAAAATTACTCTTAAATGTAATCCTACCCAGCTTAGTACAATACCCTTCCTTCTAAAGGGGATGGAGTATAAAATACTTCTGCCATTGCCTCTGCATACATTTCACCCAAAAACAGTCGGCCAAGAGCATGCAGTCCACCTGCTTATGAGACTGAGAGCACGTGGGAGGTGAGGTGCAGCTCCATGCAAATGGGGGAACCACCTCTACAACGCACATGTTCTGTGACAAACCCTTTACGGAGCAAATAAAAGGCAAGTCTTAGGTGTGTAGTTAACAAAGATTTGCCATTTAGAGTGGATGTGAATCAGCTCAAGGGAAAATGGTGACAGAGAGCCATCCTGGTGCATACAAACACAGGGCAAAAACAGCTCAGGATATCTAAGAGCAAATTAGCACCAATTCTCCAGACACCCCAGATGAAGTCATACCAGGCAAAAACAAAGGCTATTACCTTTGCCGCATATGGCTCAGTATTTTTGCCAGTTGCTCAGTATTGAACGGATGTGACTGTTATGTGTTTGCCAAGATTCAGTTACAGAATCTATTTCATCCAGTTTAAGCAGAGAGGGTCACGTCACAGGCTATTTGTTGGCTGACAGTTTTTGGCAAGGCCAGGAAATCAAACTTTGTGACACACAGCCAGGATTTGCTTGCGTCCGAACTTAGCAGTCTTTTTTAACAGAAAAAATCTTATCCGCTGCATACCCCTAGATACTCCAACAGCCAGGAGCCAGATGCCAGACAGCCAGCTTCTCTGCCAAAGATGCTGGAAACAGCCATACCTGCCACAAGGAACACGGCCAAGAAAGCTGAGGGCAATCGGCCTTCACTCCAACTTTCAAATCTTTGGAAGCAGATGCTGCTGTTTGGACTTTTCTCATGGCAAAACATTTCATTCTTTGATTTTACCTAGGGAATCCATGATTTAAATATAGATAAATATCAAAATGAGGTTTTGAGCAAGCACATTTAACAGATGGTAATTATAATACAATTTCCCATTTGTTGCATTTGATTATGCCTAACCTAGTGTTGGAAATAAATACATATTGTTCTCATTTTAGATAGCAAGCCTTTCTTTCTTAATTAATTTAAATGTAATCTTCATGAAATCCAAAGTTCTTGGCATATGCAATGTAGACAAATAGACTTGGTGTACATGACCTTGATTTTGCCTTTAAATTCAGCCATGCTGGCTGGGAAAAGGGAACTAACACCTGTCAGCAAAGGTACAGGTAACCAGGCCATTTCCACCTGGATGAGCTAAGTTTCCTGGTAACAGAAACACATCTTATGGAATTTCCAAAGGAGGACATCTATTCGAAAGTGGAAACGGGCAAGTCCTAGGAAGTACATTCTACCATGTTCTAACACAGATATTAGGGGGAAATGTGTTTTATATTTGCATATTATATATAAATATTTATAATATAACACATATATGTATTTATATAATAATATATAAAGGGCAGAATATATTTATATTTTATATAAATGTGTTATATTTATATAAAACACAAATATGCTTTGTATTTATATAAAACACAAACCTATTTTGTATATTTAGGGAACAAGTACAAATTAAATTTTGGAGTCAGTAGAACTGATCTGAAGATCGGTGATCCTCAGAGGTCTGTCTCATGACATAATAGATTTCCATCCCACCCAAAAGACAATGTAAATGCACGTTGTTGTTCTCTATGGTTTCAGCTTCCCCGTTACTTTTTTTTGAAGACCCACACAGTTGGAGTCCTAACTACTGTGTGAGGGCCCTTGCTGTTTCTTACTGAGGAGCCGCATCATTAGAAAGAATCTCGGACACCCAGGGTATGTGACAAGCAATTTCCTTTGTTTCGAAGGAAATTGGTGGCAGGCTCACTATTACCTGACACAGTTTTCTCGTCTCCTCCACCCATAGGTGTGTTTCCTTTCATTCCACTCCCCTCACAGATCTCCAAACCCTGTTGAGTCCATGGCTTTCTCTACCGTGCACTCGGGGAAGGGTAGCTGAAAGTACACACTATTGCCCATCCTTTCTTGTTCCGGTGGGGAGCACTACGGTGAGCCCATCCCATGCTATTGCTTTAAATATCAACTGTGTGCTGACGACTCCAGGAAGAGAAGAGTTAGCCACAGCTCCCTGGGGCATGCACAAGGTCACGCTCATCTCAGCAAAACCTACTTGTTCAATCCAGTGGGGTTTATAGCAGCATGATATCTGAGGAAGTTCTTAGCTACTTTTTTAAGCAGGACATACCATTTGTTCATATTGCTTATGAAAAATTAACCTATAGCCCTGGCTGGTGTAGGTCAGTGGATTGAGCAGGGTCCTGCAAACCAAAGGGTTGCTGGTTTGATTCCCAGTCTAGGGCACATGTGTCGGCTGCGTGCCAGGTCCCCAGTTGGGGGTATGTGAGGGACAACAACTTATTGATGTTTCTCTCCCTCTCTTTCTCCTTCCCTTCCCCTCTCTCTAAAAATATAAATAAATAAAATAGTTTTAAAAATTAACCTGTAATGCATACATTTATAGGACAAAGCTAACCGGAAAATGGAAGTTAGCTACACTGACTGCCTGTGTGACTGATGAAGTACAGAAAGCGAGAAACCTCAGACTCGAGCACCTTCCTCTGAGCTACAGTGTCTCATACGCATAGGTCGTGTTGTCTCTTTCTGCAAAAATCAAAGCTCATCCCAGGATGGGAAACATGTCTGTTTTTTTTTTTGTTTTATTTTGTTTTGTCTTTGATTCAGTTTGCCTTGGAAGCTGCTTCTGTTGGGTTTATGGCGATCTGAGGCAGAAAATTGGGAGGCTATCTTTGTCCCCACGTTTTACGTATATCTTTCACTAATCATCTGGGAAGCCTCGTGCTATGTTTGATCTCTTTTCCGCATGTATCTGCTTTGACAATCTACCCATCTGTGATACCACACCCACCAAACACCGGCCCGGGCCTTGTCCTGAAATTCTAGCCTTCATATCCAATTTGTCACCTCTGCGTGGGTGTATAAGAAGCCCCTGAAATTCAAACTCCTAAGATCTAACGTTTCCGCACATTTCAGTATGTTCCTCCCTAAAGTTTTCTATTTCAAGAGCTGTCGACAACACTCAATCCAGATGCCCAAAGCAGAACTCTGCCGACATGCTTGACACTTACCTCTGCAGGTCCAAATCCTTTGCAGGGCTGGACTGCACTGCAGAAATGCGCCTGGGAGCTACTGTGTTTTCTCCGGGTTTCTTGGCAGTCCCGGTCCCAGCCAGCATTATTTTTGAACACATTATAGCAGCTGCCCCTTAAGGGGTCTCTATTTTAAATGACAGGATAAAAATCTTTTTAAGAAAATCCAAGTTTACCGTATTTTTAGTCATCAGTTCAACCAAACTTGAAAGAAGCTGAAGAGTGCACTACATTCCTTATTATTTACAAAATTAAGCAACATTTTAAAATATGAAATAATATTTTCAAGTTCAGTATTACAAAGGTCTACTATTATAAAATTCAAGACTCAGACATATGTTTGGGGTATTAAGTTAGTCTCAAAGCATTATCACTTCTAAGATGGTATTTTGTTTTATTTTTTAAATTTTATTTTAATTGTTCTTGTACAGTTTTCTGTCTTTTACTCCCACCCCAGCCCACAGCCCCAGCCCTCCCCACCTCCCTCCCATTTCCACGCCCCCTAGTTTTTGTCCATGTGTCCTTTATACTTGTACCTGTAAACCCTTCCCCTTTTCCCCCTGAAATTCCCTCCCCTCTCCCCTCTGGTGACTGTCAGCCTGTTCTCAATTTCAGTGTCTAGGATTGTATCCTAAGAACCCTGAACCACCAATCCAAAAGAACCTATGCACCTCAGTGTTCATAGCAGCACAATTTACAATGGCCAAGTGTTGGAAGCAACCTAGGTGCCCATCAGTAAATGAATGGATCAAAAAACTATGGTACTAAGATGATATTTTAAATAGCTAAGTTTTCCATTTTTTTATTTTTGAGGTTTTTTGATGATGTTTGATAGGTGGAAAGAATTTAAATAGTTATTAGAGTTTCACTGTGCTGTCTGAGCTTATTGTAGCATAAAGAATGGACATACCTTTAAATCTGAATGACGAATGTCATCACTAAAGTGCCTGATATAACTTAATAGACATTGTTCAATACCCATTAAAATTTTAAGAAGTCCTCTGATAAATAGTGAAGTTCAAATTGGCTGATAACATATTTAGCCACTACCTTAAAATGACATTTAACAATAAAATAGAGAATTGTTAAAAGTTTGATCATGCTAACGATTTTCAAATACACAAAGTGAATCATTCTATTTCTTCTGTGTTGTTTAATCAATTTTAATGAAATTTACAAGAAATTAAGGAAAGCATTATTATACCTTCTTATATTCAAAGATTTATATGAATAAATTCTTATGTTGTGATTCTTCTTAATTGCAAGAGAACAAAGAAGTAATTCCGATATAAATCATGGTGTTCATCATCCCTTATTTCAAGTAATACATTTGTTGCAATGATCTCCTGGTTTTTTAATATAGGGTTTACAATAGACAAATATCATAATCCTACACTTATAAAGTGTTAAGAAAATATCATTTATATTCAGAATGCAAATTTTGAATTTTTAATATACTTTATTGATTACACTATTACAGTTGTCCTAACTTTTCCACCTTTGCCCACTTCACTTGGTATGCCTCATTCCTTCCAGTAATTCTCCCCTTGGCTCATACATATAAGTTGTTTGGCTTCTCCATTTCCTATACTGTTCTTAACAGCCCCCTGTCTATTCTGTACCCATCAATTTGTACTTCTTAATCTCTGCACCTTTACCGCACTCTCCCTTCTCACCCTCCCTGCTGATAAAACTCCAAACGATCTCCATATCATGATTCTATATCTGTCGGCTTATTTTGTTTTTTAGATTCAAATGTTGATAGTTGTGAATTTGTTGCTATTTTAATGTTCATAGTTTTGATCTTCTTCTTTTTTTTGAATAAGTCCCTTTAACATGTCCTGTAATAATGGCTTGGTGATGATGAACTCTTTTAGCTCTACCTTGTCTGGGAAGCACTTTGTCTGCCCTTCCATTCTAAATGAGAGCTTTGCTGGATAGAGCGATCTATCCCCAGATGCCATTGGTGCCCTTCCAGCTGCTGCCCCAGGGCTGAAGCCCAGAGGAAGTGAGTCCACCTAAGTCCTAAGTTCATTGTAGGCCCTTTAAGACGGGACTCCTGAGAATTCCGCAGTTTCCTCTGCTGTCCCAACCCCACTGGTTTTTACAGCCAGAAGTTACAGGGACTTACCTTCCTGGCACCCTAGAGATACCTGGAAACTTAGGCTGGGGGGCCTGGTGTGGGGCTGGGATCCCTTGCTCCTGAGATATCCCTCCCAATTTTTATCCATCACACATGGTGTGGGACAGCCTGTTCCACGTCTCTGTGTCTCCACACTTCTCCATGCATCGCCACATCTCTGCCCCTCCTACCCATCTGGATGAATGTGGCTTCTTTAATTCCTTGGTTGTTGGACTTCCATGTATCTCGATTTTCTGACAGTTCTGGGTGATAGTTGTTATGTAGTTTAGTGGTAATTTTTGCTGTGGTTGTGTGAGGAGGCAAGACATATTTACCTACACCTCTCTCTTGACTGGAAGTATAAATCCTATATCAAATATACAAATGTTATCATCTTACACCTGTAAGGTATTTAAGAGAATACTATTTATATTTAAAATGCAAATTTTGACTTTAAAAAGTAATTCCACTACTAAATAGTTTTGACAACTAGTAGCTAGATTGCAGATAGCTCTTATATGTTATAAGCATATGGTAATCTGGGGGTATTGATTGAAATATTAACATTTTCAGAATTACAAAGTGAATATAAATTGAGTAAATATTAGAGTAAAAAAATACGAATATTCTCTGTATCAACAGCAGGTGGTAAAGGCCACATATTAGCCAACAATTGAAAAAATGTTTAGGTACTATGATAATATATAGATGCAAATATAAAATGCATTGTCTTTGAATTAAAGACATTATAACTTGTTAATATAACACTACCAGTGTGTTTAAATGAGGTTAAGAGCTATATGACTATGATTTTATACAGGCTAATAAGAAATCAAAACATACATCTAGTATGTAATATTCCTCTCAGAGAAGAGAACCATGTGACATGTTTGAGTTAGTCAGATATAAACATTGAAGACACAAAGCTGAGATTTAACCTGGCTTCAGCTTTAATCCATACCCCTTTCTGATCTTTAGAATCATCATCTGAATAATGGAGATGACAGAAATGCTTTAAGTATTAAGCACATTTAGTTCATTTGTCCATGGATATTTTCCATTAGCAGAATACAAATTTGAAAGAATCAGAAGTTGGACAAAAGATTGTATTTTTTATGTTATGAGATGCTCAAAAAAAGCATGAATTACACACTATTTTTCAAATTGAGACACACGATGAAGATTATTGGCAGAAACTAATAAGGAAAAAACACCTATTTCTAAGATAAACTGTGACATCACTACTGACTATTCTGTTGTTAAGAAATGCAGTATTTAAACTATCTAATTTTTCAGGAAAAATAATATAATTCACATATGGCTTTTGGTTTAAGATTTGAATGATAGGTAGAACTTTTTTTTCTCCCCTCCCATGTTCATTTGTCCACAGGAAATTTAGTTTGATAGATTTATGAATTTATGGTGCAAGTTTACCTGGTTTTGGAATAACTGGGAAGTGCCTGCTTCATACTTTTAAAAAATCACATATTTCAGGAGGGCCTGACTGTTATAGGTGGAGAACATATCTGAAGCTTTGAATATAATGAACTCGAAACTTTCGAGAGAAAGCACTTACATCCCTCTTCTGCGTGATATGCTTCAAGTATTTATAGCCAACCCCAGTTATTGATGTTGCAAATTGGTTCTTAAAGTATCTCTTCACTCTTTCAAATTGATGAAGCACTCAAGCCCCAGGTTCTTGAGAATTATTTGGAGGCAAACTCGGCTCTCATCTATTTCGTCTGCAGGATGAATTAAGGCAGGGTTTCCTTTGTGTCGTGATTGAAAATCCCATTTGTAGGCTTGTGCCATTATGTCTTTGTGAAAAGACCTCATAGGAGAGATTGAGGAATTCCTTCGGCATACTTTTCAAGGATAACTTCTAGAAAAGTACTTTGGAAAGATTATAATGTATACTCTCTCTCTCTCTGCTTACTCTGCTTACTCGAAAAGAAGTGAGTAGATTATATGGACCATTATCTCTTTAATTGCATCTGCAGACAATGATGGAGATCGTTTCTCTGTTTCTCACCATAAAGACAAAGTGCTTCCCAAAGCAAGAGGCTCAGTCATGCCCCACTTTCTACATTATCGTGTTGACCAGCTGACAACACACAGCCTACCGTGAAGCTTGATTTCCAACGGCCAAAGCAAGCAAATTGTAATGATTGCATATACTTACAAACATTTCTTACTTTTGCTGAATTTCCACGGGGATGTTTACTTTATTTAAAAATTTAAGTGGCATACTGGAGATAAGATAACATACAGGAAATATCACTCATTTAGTTTTTTTTATCAGGGGAGACTTAATCACAAAATTCACATTAGCAATGACATTTTGTCCTCAGTTTTGAGAGGACACTGGAAGCAATTTTTGTCTAAATTTATATCACACCGCCCACTCCTGGCTCAATGCTTGCTGCTTGCTTTCTAATTATCCCACTTTCGTTTCTTCACATTTTGATGTATCTTCAGTTCCATTTCTCTTTAATTTCCTCTATAGTCACCTAACATTTTCTATTATCCTTCACGGTCACTCAATGGCCCCTTAATTGCCATTCATTATATAAGCCTGTCAGCAAGTTGAGGAAACCAGTAATTTTATGACCTAAAAAAGCTTTTGGACTTATTGAGTTACATCTTAGATGAATTTCCTCTTGTTATGTGACTGACTATAACTTGTCTCTCTTGTTGAAAGTACATTTCCTTCTTTTAATTAATGTATTTATTCTTGTTCATTCTATTATAGTTGTTTTTGCTTTTTCTCCCATTTCTCACCTCAGTTTATCTCTGTATCTAATTTTGCATTTAGTTTTTGGATCTATTATTACTTTTGTGACCTGCAACAAACATTCAGGCCTCTGTTAGTTGCAAGAGCTTCATATAATCAACAAGAGCATCTTCTTAATAGCATGCTGCAGGGTAAGGGGAGTCAGCGTGGCTCTCTCACCCGGCTGTCTGGGCCGCCAAGATGAACAGCGTTCTCACGGCCTTGAGCCTGGGCCCGATAAGCAGTGTGTCCACAGCCTTGAATGGGCCTTGAACGGGCCCGAGTGCGCAGAATCACACTTAGTTATATGATATCTCGGCATCCTGCCACCTTTGTGTACATTTTGTATGGAAGGGAGTTGGGACTTCCCGCTGTGTGACACGCAATTGCGGTGTGTGCTTTGGACGGCCGCAACACACATGGTCATGGAGAGTATGTGAATAATCGATAAATAGCGAATTACAGTGAATGGCACCCAGTCATTAGAATCACTTAATAGAAGTAGTCATTTTAAGACTGTACTTTCGAGTTTATAGATGCTTCATCTTCTTGAATGATTTTAACACACTTAAAAGTTGCATTTCCATTCTTTATTTTATCAGTGTAATTTCCAAGTAAATGTTGATATTATGTTTAGTCTTATTACTAAAATTTTAAGGGCATATTTAATAAGCAAACACCTCCCAGACGCAGTGCAGTTTCTACCAGTAAATAAAAACTGAGATAGACAATATTGCTCTACTCATATGCTCTCCCTAAAATACTCAGGAAGAGAAAAACAATTTGTGAACAGCAGTTTTCAAAATAAATGTTTTTTTTTAAAAAATATCAAAAAGTTGTATATGACCATGATTTGTTTGACAGAATGTATTTTGGGGACACAAGTGCTTATTTAGGGAGAGGATTTTTTTTCAGAGAAGCTAATTGTACATAACATTGTTTTACTTGGGTACATTTCTGTATGTAATAGTGTCAACTTCAAACTTTCTGACTTTCCATCTCTGAAATCTCAGATACAATTTTTTGACAGTGGAAGCAATTCAAATGTACAAAATCTTATGTTTAACTTTGCATTTTAAATTGTGATATGAAAATTATAACTATTGTATAACCCAAATGAAATTCTCTGTTTATTTTATAATGTGTAAGTTCATATAAGTGCACATACAACTATGATTACACTGTGTAAAGGAACAGAAACAACGCAGTAACTTTCATGAATTTTAGGGCAGACGTAGCAATTTCCCTGTTATACCTGAACTCATATTTATATTTACAGAGAAGAGATGGGCTTGCGTATACTGAGGAAGTTGTAAAAAGAGGAGGTTTTTCAAGATAAGTATACTTACAGTTAGGGAAAGAATAAAAGAATGCCTTTAGGAAATAAAACAGATCTAGAGAAATACAGCTTTTTCTTGTCCTTCTCATCTATTCCTCTAAAGTTATTTGAGAAATAGTAATCATCAATATGAATAAAAACCATATTTATGTTTTCTTAGGGTACTTATTTTACAACAATTTCTTCTCACAGTCTATATCCCTTATTTCTCTCATTTCTCATCTGGTTCCGGGATTTCTTTCTTCTTTTCTCTACATTTTAAAAGGCAATTTATTGTATCTTGAGGGCAAAATTGTTTCTGTAGCAATATACCTCCAATTTCATAGTGAAGATCAATTTGGAAATATAACACTATGTTAAAATTTCTTCCATAGTTTTAAAAATAGTTCTACTACTGTTTTCATGATATTGAAAGGGTATTGTTACTATGATACTTTTCTGAAATGCAATTTTAAAAATTTAACTCTTCTCTAATATTTTGTCAACTGCTGGGAACACAATGTAATGCATAGAGATCAGGAAAAAAGGTGATCACATTGGACATGACTTACATACTGAAGTAATCTACTACTAGTTTGCTAGAGTTGCCAACACAACATACCACAGACTCAACAGGAACATGGCAACAAGTTTGTGTGCCTACAATTCTAGAGTCTAGAGTTCAAGATCAAGGTGTCTGCGGGTTTGCCTAAGGCCAACCTCCTTGCCTTGCAGATGACTGCCTTCTCACTATGTCCTCACACAGTCCATGTGTTTGCTGTGTCCCAATCCCTTCTTCTTATAAGGACAACAGTTACACTCAATGAGGACTGCAACACTTGAGTTTTGGTGAGGAGGGGGACCCACTCACCAAATATACTACACTCATAAATACAAACGAGTATTGACAGACTTTAGCTATTAATATTTTAAGTATATATCAATTGTTGAAATCTGTGTTTTCAGGTAGTAGAAAACATATTAATAGTAGTAGTCATCCTTAGAAGACATAAATTGTGTTTTTTCCTAAATCACACCTGACATCTTCTGGTTTCTCTGACATATAATAAAAGTGTTTAATAAATGACAGCTGAATGTGTGACCGATTGTTGGGCCACACGGATGGATGGATGGATAAATGAATGAGTGAATGATCACATAGGGAAAGCAATGAGAAATACAGAAATTGTACTAATTTCATAGTGCTATTACAATGAAGGTGTGAAGTGTACTTAAGTGTGTATTAATAAATCTACCAGTAAATGTTAGGAGTATTTTAACCTTTCTACTAATTAAAACCTGTTTTGAGTGTACCTCCTTCATGAATCCAAGTCAGCCCTGCCCGGATTATATCATTCTCATTGCATTATGGATTGAATTTAAACCTGCACACATCTGCTGGTGTGCTACTTAAAGAAAATGCTGAAATCTAGACGTGGATATGTTTCATCCACGCAAATTAATTTGTATGACCATCCAGGCCCGAGGCCGCACTTGTTATTTCCCCCGTGGAACACCTAAGTGGACTTTCTGTACACAGTGGTAACTCGATACATTTCATGCTAACTAATGCATCAGCCCTTCCTGAGCCCCCCTGTGGATACTTTTGTCTTTTGCTGCCTGAGAGTGGAAGTGTACATTTCAATTAGATGGAGCTCCACTTACTGAAAAGACAGATTTGTCACAGAAACCAGAGTAAGCAATTTGTCATGTTGTTTTCATGGAGCCATAAAAGAGTGTTTCAGACTCAAAGCGATATTTGGGGATTACTGTGCCGTATTCGGAAATTCGTAAAATGCAATATATGTATGCATAGTGGATAAAGTGCATTGCAAAAATGAAAATGATTGCAGTCCAGAGAGTTTGTAAATCAATTTGTGAATTACTTCAGGAGGAAAGGAGCTATGCAATAAATACAGGATTTGGAAGGAGGCAGACTCACTGTGTAAATACAATCTCATCTGCCTAGGAATTTTTAATCCCATAACAATCCCCAAGACAAATTTTAGCCTTTTTGATGTTATTTAAACCCATATTTGATAGATAATGATTCTTTCCGTGACAGGCATGGATTTCCTGACAGTTCTTACTGGCTCCTTAACCATGGTTTCCCTGAACTATGTTCCTTGTCTTCAGAGTTTCTTCTTACCAAATACTAGTTCTGATCTCCTGGCTTGTAATTTAGACCCCCATGGGGGTTAACACAAGCTACCTTTCCTCAACAAGTAGTTTTTATTACTCATGTTTTGCACATGGAGAAGTTAAATAGAATCACATGTACAGTTATATATTATATACATTTGTGTATATAAAATATACATATGGACACATATACATATAGGGACCTGCCCGGAAGGTATCCAGCCATGTAATATGAAAAACAGAGACATTTACTGAAGAAGAAACAAGGAACATTGAATGCAGGACAATGACATCTCAGTCCCCTTCAAAGTTATAACCAAAGTTATAATCAGGAAATCTGATTCATTGGCAACCATATGAATCAAGTCATTAGCAACCGCACTATCATATTCCTTCAGCTCTGGTAGCAGAAGCCATGGAACAAATTTTGCCACCACACATTTCATGCCAAGATCCTGTGTCCAAATCTCGGACACAGTAGTTTTTTGAATCCCCAGATGAGCTTCTAGTTCTCACACTGTCAGTCTGTGGTCTTTGTCAATTGCAGCCCGTGCACGTTCAACATCCTCAGGTGTTGTGCTAGTTGTAGGACTTCCAGAATGTGGATCATTTTCAACAGATTCTCGACCATCTTTGAAGTGCTTGTTGTACTCAGTGTATTATCCCCCAAAGCTTTCTAAATCATCTGAATAGTTTCCACAGAGGACATTTCAAGCTTAATGCAAAATTTGATGCAGATTTGCTGTTCTACTCACTCAGCCACACAGTGCACTTGCTCACTCAGCAGTGTCTACCACCCCCACTGACCAGTACAGTGAAGTCCTCATTGTTCACACATGCACATACCAGTCCACTTTCCTTGGCTGCCAGGCTACATCAATGTTGTGCAAACTGTTCTTGTTATACTAACAATGGCTAGACTTTTTCTGGACAGACCTTGTACATTAAAACCTAAAAGTTAAAAGTAATTTATGTTTAGAATTTACTCTTTATATTTAAAAGTACAAACATTCTTCAGCAATGAAGTCCAGGATGTGAATTATTTTAAAATACCCAGTAATTCAGTCATTATATTGCTGTGACTTAGAAATACAAAACGCTTCATGTGCACCTGTGTCAATGGTCTAGCAGGAAGGGGGTGATCAAGGACGGTTGCCTGGAACAAGGAGAGTGAAGACAACAGCCGCTGCAGCATCAGCTGTCAGCTGGTGAAAACAGGTGACGCTGGCATTGGAGGTCTGCGGCAGTTCACAGCAGAGTAAACACCATGCTTAGATCCTGAAGTAAACGAGATATCCTCTTGAAACGACAATATCGAAGTGCAGTGAGAAAGGGGAAGATGTGAAGCTGCTGAGGGATCAGGGAAATTCCAGAAGCATAAACCATAAATACATGAAAAGGTCATGGTACCAATTCAGATTTCTCCTGCATAAAAACCGAACAGCCATCCACAGATGTAGGCCTGTTGAAATTTGCATTCTCATTAGATCTCCCAGGCTGAGGAATGCATTGACGCTCTTGTGGTATGCCAGGAGAAAATGGGTTGTTTCTACTTCCGGTAGAAGAAAACAGACCATGGCAAGAGATATTTGTAAGGCAAAATGTGTAAGACATTGAAGCCATTAGCTCGTTGGGGAGCGAGTGAACACCAGCGCGGGTTCCTTGGTAGAGCTGGGTTTCACATGCATGTATTCTGACACTCTAAGTGCTGGTGGGTGAGGAGCACCTCTGGGGCTCCACATGGACTTTTTGAATGTGAGGTGTCTGCGTACCATGCATGACACTTGAAGGATCAATTTATATACGTTGGCCAAAGCATAGCTTAGTGCCAGCCAGGTATGGATAAATGATCACTAAATTGATTAGTGCTTATAACAGACAGAAAATAAAAGCAGAGAACCAAGGACTCAGATTTGAAATCCTAATGTGGATTGTAGCACAAAGAAGATTGAAAAAGACTGACCCACATTTTTTAAATAAAAGAGTCTTTTAATAAAGATTAATTGGTCACAAGTGTCAAGTATTACTGAGAGGCCATTAAACCAAGATCTGTAAAATGTCCCTCCCACTAAGAAAAGATAGGAAAACTCAGTGTGCTCAAAGATATAATTTTAAGTTTAGAATTTGCTTCAGGTTTTATAAAAAGGCTGAATGTATTTAATGTTTGTTTCCTCCACTTTCGTATCCAATTGCTAGCATCGATACTACGTGTATATTTCTTGGTTGGGTATAATTCCTACAAGTGACAAGAAGTGTAAAAGTATTTTATTATCTCAAAAATGCTTGTCTTTTATCAGAACTCTAAATCATTCTAACAATATCTACCCATGTCTTACCCCAATAAGAACAAAACTAGAAAAGCAAAAGAATGCAAACAAGAAATATTGAATCCCAGCCGCCGTTTTTAATCTCCCTAAATATGTGTGTGATTACTTTAAGGGCAAGACTAATGTGATAATGTATTGATGAAGAAGCTATGTGAGATGCCTTATGAATATCTATCTGAAGTAATTATGGAAATATCAAGAGTGAGGTAGCACTTAAAATAGCTCATGGAAAATTAGTGAGACTGCTATAAATAGTACAGTAACTATATAATTTTGAGTGTAACCTGTTTAAGAAGAGGTATAAGGAAAAGTATAGAAGGTAGTTATGGCTGAGTGTGGACCAGGCTGAAGAGTTGTGTCTGTTGGGCGCATCTAATTGGTCTGGAAAAGACCTATCACAGCTGCCTGACCAGGAATCCGCAGGAATGTGGGCGGGGCTGTGAGAAATGCGCAAAGGGGTAGCTGGACTCACCAGGGAACAGCCTCGGCCATCGGTGCAGATGGAAAAGCTGGGGCATTCAGGACAGTCTGAGAACATGGGCCCCTGTGGCCATCGAGCCAGGACAGCACGGGAACCCCGGGGAGGTTTTGTAACAGCAGCCTTGACTGGGACAGAGTTTCACCGACCTGTGTGTGATTACCAAGACCAGCCAAGGGCCTTCTTCACTGCCACCATGCAAATTCCGCATGAGCTTCTGTCACTGGCAGAGCGCATGGGGACAGGGTTTCGGAAAATGGCTTTACCAACTGCGTACGTGAGTTCTATCGCCAAGTGGACAAGGTCAGGAAGGGGTAAGCCGTGCCTGGCTTGCAGTCCTCGCTCGAACCAGTCCTACTGTGCAAGAGACGCTTTTGACTGGGATGTGCTCAGGACGGAGATGAATAAGCAAAGCCTGAGGGCACTTGAGGTGGCAGCATCTTTTCGGCATTATTTGAAATGCGGAGAGCATAGAATTAGGTGTAATTTTCACTTTCAAAAAAGGATAAAAGGGACAAAAAGGATAACACAGAGAAACTGGAACACAGTATTCAAAGTCTACTCCTAGGAAATATTGAAAACGTGCATTACTCATTCTTCCATACACCATTTCTTATGGTATGTTTGATTTCTGCGAGTTTAAAAGGAATATATCCATATACACATACATACATACACAGACAGGTGGGCAAAGGTAGATTTACAGTTGTTCCTACGAAAACAATACAATAATTAATAAGCAGTGATACAAGAATAAACTGTTTCGTGCACTCATGACTGTAAGCCTACTTTTGCCCCACTCTGTATACATGGTTATTGACTGTTTACACCAGCAATGCGAGAAGATTTCTGATCAAATTTGGACCCTAACATGGTGCAGCTGTCATTGTTCTGTTTATCAAATATTTACAGCTCTGTTTCTCCAGGCTAATGGAAAAATTGAACTCCCCAGCACTCTTCAAGAGGTGGTGGTAACCATGGGAATTGTCTCGGTCAGGGTCACATAAACAAAAACACACTCCTTACAAGCCAGAACCTGAAGGACCAGAGTGCCTTCTACCGTATCCTCCGCCCACTGCTGTGGTGGTGATACAGGAATTCTGTCCCACTGCTGAGCAGTGTCCCGTTAGCCCACACAGGACACAGAAGATGAGCAGGAGATAAACTGATTCTCTGCTCTGTTACTGAGACTGGGTAGGTGTTTGATTCTACAGGAAAAGCTAGCCCATCTCAACTAACATGATGCACATTGAAAGAACATGGCTGTTGGAACAGGGTAGACATGAATTAAATGCCTTCTCTACACGTTTTCCTATGGGAGACCACAGAAAATCGTGCATACTCTGTGAGTCTGTTTTCTAGGAATTGTTCTTATTCTTAGAGATAATACACACAAAACACCTAATATAGAAGGTATTTGATTATCGCTATCTATTATTAGAAGAAATTGGTTATAGTATAGCATTGAACTCACTCATTCAGTACAGCTGGCTAGTGGTGGGAGCAGAGAATCCTACAAGGAATGGCAAGCCGCTGAACAGTGATACAGCCTTTAGAAATCTGAAATGGGTCTATAAAGAAAAAGATCCATTGCTTCCCTGAAGAGTTGGTTTATTTGGTTTTTCAGAAAACAAAGGTTAGCATTCTCCTCATTCATATTCACTTTTCAAGTAAAGTATGGAAATTAAATGAAGCAAAGTATAATAACTGTTTTCTCCACTCGAGTTGATATCAGTGTCCAGGGTGAGTGACACTTCATGAATAACACATGGACTCATTAGCATATCAAAGCAGCTTCCCCTTTACTGCATTTCGCCAAATGTCTGAGGTCTTTGATTTGCACTGAACTGAATGACAGTTGGGCATGCTATTACTTCACAAAGGATTTGCTGCTGTAGAGAATCTAACTTCCTATCAGGCAGGGCATTTTGTGTTCATTCAAATACTTGGAAAACAAGCCTGTAAGTGACTGCTGTAGGAAATGCTACATCTCCACGCTGCCTCTTTCTTCTTCCTTAAAACACTGACTTGTATTATGACCACTTTAAAAGAGGGATTTTGTTTGTCACAAACAGTGTCACAGTTAGATATACATTTTTGTTCAAAATTACATGGGAAAATCAGAAAGGGAACACGTAATCCATCTAAAAGATTCTGCCCAAAACATCAGCCCGATGTCCAGGAAAGTGTTCGTGTGTTCCTTTGTCAGCAGAAACATCGTCTCCATGACCTCTAGGCAGAGGCAGGTGAACAGGACACTACACGGCCCCGTTATCTCAGGGCCGCTCAGAAATGGCAGGTCAATGAAGTACTGTAACTCAGAGTTAGACAGGTGGCATATGACATGGGAGCTCAGACAAAAGTGGCAGATTAAGTTGTCTAAAAAGGGCTTCACAGATAATTGAACATTTTACCTTCGGGTGAGAAAATAGAGATGAGGGGGAGGAAGTTATTTCTGGCCAGAGGAACAGCAAATGAAATGTAATCATATGTAAAGTAAAAAACATGGAATATGCATGCTGAAAACTCAAAAACATTTATTTTGCTTGGGAAGTTAAGTGCATTCATTAGACCATGATTTGAAAAAACAAAAAGTCTGGTTTGAGATCCAGATGAGAAATTATCTTGGATGAAATGCTAAGAGTGGACTTTCTCCTGTGGGCAGTGAGGTAACTATAAAAGATTTTTTAAAATTTTATCATTGCTGTTTATAGTCATCCTCATCTTCCATTACTCTCCCCTGCCCTACCCACCCCCACCTCCCACATTCAATCCTCCCTGCTGCCTGTTGTCCTTGTCCATGGGTCCCTTATACGTGTTCCTCAACTTGACCCTTCCCCTTCTTTGCCCCATTATCCCCCTCCCCCCTGCCTTCTGGTTACTGTCAGTTTGTTCTTTATTTCCATGTCTATGGTTCTATTTTGCTCATTGGGGATTTTTTGTATATTAGGTTCCACTTATAGGTTAAAGTGTTAAAAGTTAGATTAGATATGTTTGTAGAAAGATCACTTTGTATGAAAGCTAGCAAGATTGTGTGTGGTATTATATAATAACTGAGATAATTCATAATGTATTCTATAGAAAAAAGCACACATATTTAAATTTCCTAATCAATAAACATAAATATTTCCATCTTAAATAATTAGCTTACATCATGTCTGTGTGAATAAGTGTTCATGACAAAGACCTTAGGGTTGGCATATCTACAATTAACGGTGAGTATTTTCAATGAAAAGAACTTTTAAAAAGGGCTTCCCACATCTGTGGAATTTAAAAGGAAAAATATAATACCAAATGAGTAAATGACTAATAATGGTTAAAATGAGGTTAAAATTAAATGAAAGTATAATATAAAAAATTAATCTGGAACATAAACTTTGGGTAAATTTTCTAAATGATCATGACTTCGTTAGATTAATGTGTTGAAAACATATAATGCTTATATCACTGTGTAATAATTTGTTTATTTTAATATATACACAATTTAATTTATTTTTTAAAATATAAGAGAAATCTTCTGTATCTTTCTCAATTGTATTAATATGGATGTGAAATACAAATCCATTAAGTTATGTAGTCTATATTTAAACATTTTGCTTTGTATGTCAGATATTAAAAAACCATGAAAAATCCATAAAAAGAAGGATAAATTTAATGAAGCATGAAAAATGAAACAAAAAGATCAAAATACATATGTACAAGAAGTATCAGTTCTTAACTCTGAAACACATAAACTTTGTAATTTTTGTCTTCTTTAACATACATAAATTTTGTTTCCTGTTTATTTCAAATAAATCATATCTAAATACTTTTTTGAGTACACAAAAATGTTGCAAAATGTTATAAGAATACTGGAATATTTTTAAAAAATCTTTTACTTGTCCAAAACAAGAGAGAATATAAGTTGGCAAAGAGCGAGTGTTCCATATTTCATCGACACAACTCTGCCCCAGCACAACACATGGAATACTGATGAGTGAAAGAATAAATTAGAAAAAGAAATGTTAGAGGGCAAACTAACAATTAAAAACACGTGACTGAAATTGTCCTACTCGAGACAGAAAAGGAAGAGAATGCCATCACACAAGGCTGAAAAATAAAACAGCGCTTCATGATAGTGTAGTTGGGGATTATACAAAACTGCACAAAGCAAGCACACACAGAGCAGGTGCTGGGATGGAGGGAAGCGGTAGGGGAAGGAGGGCAAAGAAGAGAAGAGAAAGACGGAATGAGGGGGCCCTTTATTCAGTCATAAGAGGGCCTCATGTAGGCCTTTTGACAAACAATATATGATGCTATGCAAACTCAATGAGACTAATTTAATGAAGGTGATTACACAGCCAATAAGATGTAGGAATTAAAGCAGGATTATTACATTTTATTACCATTACCAAAGAGATAAGAAAGTGATGTAAACTATACCCATTCCTTCCCATCCTGCACAGTGTCTATGGGAGATAGGTTATAGACTAGCAGATTAGCATCTTTTATTTTCAATCTGTGAAAGAGAATGAGTAGAAAACAAACAGTTTCAAAGTATATAATTCATCACAGAGTAGTAAAAATGAGCATGATTACGCTGACAATAACAGTGACCGCTACGGTGGGCAGCCCCTAGGAGCTCGGAGGCACGTTGCGTGTTTCTGCCTTCAGAATGTACACGTCTCTGAGCTGTAGCGGGATTTAACTGATGGGGAGAGTGAACGTAGTAAATTCTCAGCTTCCCATTCCACAGATGGAATATTCTAGGAGCCACTCTTGTTTCTCAGAGGTCTGGTGGAGTTGAATACCCTTTGCTTATATTTTCTAGTGGTGGTTTCTCATTCTTTCTGTCACTGTCTTTGCTCCCTCATTCTTGTATCCTGTAACCTCCTTCTAAAGAAAGTTCTTTTACCAAAATCCTCTTTAAGATATTTTGGGGAGGAACCAAAATTAAGATGTAAATTTACACATAAAGAACACAGGATTCTTATTAAGTGACTTACCAAAGTTTGCCCAATTGAACAGTGGAAACCCCAACGTACTCTTGACTAGTAGGGTGTGTAGCCGCAGCTCTGGGAGACCAATAAGAGACACAGGATGACAGAGGCAGTGTATGCAAAAGCAGAGGCCTCTGTTTCCATTGGCTGCTCCCGGTGAGGAATGACCAATGCAAATGCTTCTGTATCTAGCTGAAGGCCTAGGCCACCAGAGATAGGAGTGCACCATCTGTAAAACACCCGGAGGGGGCGCTGCTCGCAAATTCTCATCTCCGAGGGGGCCCCGGCAGAAGTTACAAAGCCAATATTCGAATCCAGGCATTTTTGGCCATAATCTGTGCTCCCAAGTAATCTGCATCATCATCCTCTCTACGGGAATGACTGGGACTTAATCTGTGTTATAAACTCTGTAAGCCTTAATCTATACAACTTCATCATTTCCACTCAGTGGAATGTTATTATCAAAGAGTTATAGTTAAACACAATATTTTGCATAACAATGAATGAGATTTGTTTTGGAAAATATATTTACAAAATATTCAAGAACCTCAAAATGTTTCACATAGATGTGCTTTTGCTTTGAGATTGATGGATGTAACTTATTTGTGTGTGTATGGCATATGTATGTTACATGTTTTCTAATAAGGTTTCTATCATAGTTACCATTATGGAAATAAACATTTGCAAAATAATTTTTATTGCAGAGTTTATTTAACACCAAGGCAGTGCACAGTCTCTGCTTAAGAGCACCTTTAGTCACTTTATGAAATACTAATACTATGCAAGAGAAAGCTTCTGAAGCTGACAGTCCCTGTTCATTTAATTACAGTTGTTAATTTAATCACCTCAGTAGGGGATACATTATTTGGTGGGTGATATTTCCTTCACACCATGAGATGCACATTCACGGTGCTTGTCTCCATTCACTTAATTGAGAAATTACAACTAAAAAAAGAGCTATGCAAGGAATGTTTCTTTGAACAGACAGAGAAAGTAACAGGAAGCAAGTGTGTATGATGAGAAACTATTGTCTATGTAAACCCTTCTGGATTATGAAATCAGTACCTGGTGTTTTAGTTACAGTTCAAGGACTTTCATACTATCTTTTTATTCTGTACACACAAGCAGAAATCAATGCCTGAAATATTTTCAAAATATTTTTCATAATCACACTGTAACTTTAAAAATTTTTAAAGGATATGAAATGTGTATAAGAAAACTTTCCACATTTTTTTGTTCTTAGAGGAAGTGGTTGAGACTGTTTAATGAATGAGTGACATCTGCCTAATTTCACTGTGCCCTGAATTTTTCCCTAATTGGGGGGAGATGGTGCAAATATAGTGTGTTCTTTCAAATGAGAACAGTTTTGTTTACTCTCATTACAGCCATTCTGAAATTCATCCCTGAAGGCAAACGTGCAATTATATCTAGATGTTAGTTGAACTCTACCAGAAAGTGTTCATGCTTCACAAATGCATCAAATCAGAACCGGGAGAAAATACTGATTTTGATTTTTATGACAACTTTCAGAGAAGTAATTTATAGTTGGGGACAGAAAGAATTGACTCACACACTTGAAGAGCAGACTGATTTGAATACTGAGGTAAAATGCAAGTTATTTAACATGACGGGGGGGCTCCCTATAGCCCAATCCCTCCGTATCCACCATGGATCTGAGCGTCCTCTCAGCGCCATGGCTTCTGGCTCCTGGGTGCTCCTTCCCTACTCTCTAGTTTTGCTCTCCCATTTCTTTTCTGGAATGCCTTTTCCTCCCTTCTTGGTCTAAAAAAATTACAACCTACTTGCAAGAGTCAGTCAGGAAGCACCTCCTGAAGAAAGCTTCTCTTACCCCGGGAGGCAGGGCTTGGTTCCCATTCTCTGCTTTTAATGCAATCTTAGCATAGCTCTTATCATGGGCCTTAAAGTTTCGGTGAAGTATTTTAAAGGTCTTATTTTTCTATATCGAGTTCTTGGAAGACATGGGGAAAATCTTTGTCAGCATTTTATACATCATGTCAAATAAACTATGCTTAGCCTCAGGGACATGAAAGGCTGGCCTTAATTTGTAATACAATAAAAAGCATTTTATAGGAAGAATTTAGTCCAAGTTTGCATTGATTTCGGGAAATTGTCCAGCCCACAATCATATAGCCTCTCCTTGAGCATTTTCAGTATTGGGGAATTAAGGAGTACAGAGGGGTTTTTAAAATATCTTTTTTTAAATTTCAGAATCATTTTAGATTTGCAGAAAAATTCTGAAACTAGAACCTAGACTTCCGTGTATACCCTACACTCAGTTTTCCCCTTTGTTAACATCATTCATAAGTATGATACTAATGATCACAATTAATGAAGTAATGATGACATGATATTATTAAATACAGTCCCTTGTTTATTGGAAGCTCCTTTGTTTACGCCCTAATGTCCTTCCTCTGTCCCAGGATTCTATGTAGAATACAACATCACACTTAGTTTTCAGGTCAACTTGGGCTGCTCTTCGCCTGCACCACTTTTTCAGTCCTGCCTCCGTCTGAGGACCTTGACAGTTCGGAGGAGTACTGGTGGGATAGGTTGTGGGAGGTCCCTCCGCTGGGATTTGCCTGGTGTTTTCCTTATAACCAGAGTGGGATTGCGTGTGTTTTGAGGGAACATGATAGAGGCAAATGTCATTTTCATTAATCACATCACATCACGGAGACATTCCATTGTCTCCATTGTCATGGCATGTCATTGCGCATGCCATCCTGATCACCGGGCTCAGTGGGATTCATCAGGCTTCCCCACTCTACAATCATCTTTCCTTTCCCTCTCTAGACTGCACTCTGGAGGGCGAAGTCATTATGTGCGGGTCGAACTCAAGGTGTAGAGTTGTTTTCCAACACTTTGAAGGCAGCGTCTCCATAAACATGGAAGATCTCTCCATTTATTTAAATAATTTTGTTTTATTTTAAGTAAGGATCTCAACCCTTTGCTGTACAAATATACCTTGTACATATTTTGTACATTGATACCTAAATATTTCAATGTTCTTGGTTCTATTTTAAATAGCATTTTTTTTTAACATTGCTGATTTCAACCATTCATTCTTTGGATTTAGGACATCAATTGATGTTATAGTAACCTTGTGTCATGAAGTGTTATTATTGGTTCCAGTAGTTTTGGGCTAATTTATTGGAAAATTCTATATAGATAATCATGTCACATATGAATATTTTAAAAACCTTTATGTATTTCCATCTGGATACTTCCTTTCTTTTTCTTGTGTTCTGGTGCTAGGTAGGACTTTCAGGATGGTGCTGAATAAGACTGGCAAGAGGGGCATTTCTTCTTCTCTACCTTAGGGGAGAGCATCCAGCTTCTCCTCATTATACATAATGTTAATTGTAGGTTTTTATTAATTTATTCACCAAACTTAGGAAATTACCACATATTTATACTTTCCTAAGGAAGGGATGTTACAGATTTTTGTCAATGTTTTTCCTGCATCAGTTGATCTTATCATATGTTTTTTTGGTACGTTAGCCTATTAATGTGATAGATTTCATTGATCAAATTCTGAATATTGAACCAGTCTTGTATTCCTGTCATAAATGCCACTTGGTTACAGTATAAAATTGTCTTTATACATTGTTGGATTTGATGTGTATGTTATACCTTTAGATAGTGTCCCACAATTATTGTGTGTGCTGGGTTTTTAATATTTTTTTCTTTGCCTTTCAACCTGGGAGTTTACACTGTCTTCTCATCTAGCTCACTGATTGTTTCATTGGCCATGTGCAGGACCAGTAAGATTACCAAAGGCATTTTTATTATATTTTACAGAGATTTTGATTTCCATCATTTTCTTTTGCTTCTTTACGTGTCTACACTTTCCATTCAATCAACGATCCTATAAAATATGTCTTGTTAGCTTTATTTCACAGATAAAGAAAAAGGCCCACAGTCTGACAAAGGCCCATGATTTGTACTTCAGTTTGCTCTGTTGCAAAGCTGCTGCCCCTTCCACTAGTCCACACTGAGTTCCTTGATCTGTGTGGATGGTGCACAGAAGTTCCACTGTGCAGACTACAGATGGAGAGACAATTAACCGCAACAAAGGAAGCCTGCCCTTGCTTTCAAATGGCATGTAATATCACACATTTTTTGGCTTCTTGGATTTTCCTGATTTCAAAGGTCACATTTTAAATAAGATTGATAGTGAAACAAAGCATATAATGTTGCTGCCTTGTATTCAAAATGTGGAAATTGAATGGGTGGCAAGTCTCTTCCCTCATCTGAGCATCTATGGTTCTTTAAAATTCACAAGAAAGCAAAGGACAAGCTTCGCCATCCCGGGACAGTTCAGGTATATGGTGAACAGACAAGGCCGCTGTTCAATGCATTTCAAAGGTTGCTCTTTCAGTGTGGAAATCATTGCAACTCTGTGTCACCATCACTTGTTCCACCTGTACCCTTTAATCCTGTAAAGGGTGTGTCATCGGTTTTGTTTCTTCCTTCATTGAATCATTATTTTACGTAGTGATGTTCTTCCCTGTTCTTTGCATCATTATTTGATTCTGAAATGCTGCAGGTCATGGATGACAGCATCTTTCACTCCCAACACTAATGACTGAGAATGGATTCCACATATGCTCACATTTGTCATTAGAAAATCTTCCTATTACCTAACGCAGGGCATTTGCTCTACTTTACTCCACTGAACCGACCGAAAAGGCTTTTAAGTGTCTTAATAAACACAGTTCTGTTGGGCTGACAAATGCTTACATTACATGCTGGGCTTCAGATACTATGGTCGTTTGTCACATCACAGTAATTTTCCTCGTAGAACGTGTGTGTCAGAAAATAATTTTATTTCTCCTTTTAGAATTATCTAAATAGGTTATGTTGGAAGCAGGTGAATTAAAGTATTTAAAGAATTATGTAGCATTAGGGATGTAGATAATTGTTTGGATGCTTACATCTTGGTAGGAATATTAAATGATAGAGGTACTATGGGTCCACTAAATATAAATAAAAGAGCTGACTTCAGCTAATGACTCACTTTTGAGCATGGCTCCTTGACAGTTTTTATTGGTAATTGAAAAAAATTGCAAAGCAATTTTATGACCGTGCTTGGAGGAAAAAGCCCAGTCCATGACATGAAATCAGCCAGCAAAGCATTTTCACTATGATTACTCCAAACCCCCAAACAATTGGACAATGCATTTTTAAAAGTTTCCTTGTTGCTTATTTATTTTTAAAATTCATTGAAAAACATTGTAGTCCATAGAAGGAAAGATTCTGGTAACACATCCATAATCAATCATTAAACAACTTTAGACAGAAGAATAATTAAGGCTACACACTAGAATTAATCTCAATATTTTAAACATTTTTAGCATCATGTTTATACTATTTTGGAGAAAAAGAGAAAGAAGGAGGAGAGAGAGAAGAAGAAGAAGAAGAAGAAGAAGAAGAAGAAGAAGAAGAAGAAGAAGAAGA